>KK114762.1:261648-304842 GCA_000611955.2 Stegodyphus mimosarum
GTTATCCTGCTGAAAAATTGCATTAGGCAGACCCTGAAGGTAGGGGATTGCCACCGGCCGCAGTACATTATCCAAGTATCGTTGGGCCATCATAGTGCCCTGAATACGAACTACAGGTGACCTGGAATCGTAGGTAATAGCGCCCCAAACCATTATGCCACGTTGTCGCGCGGTGGTTCGTTCCACAGTTACTGGAGGATTAGATCTTTCTCCACGTCGACGTCACACACGTATGCGGCGACTGGCACTGGATAAACAGAAACCTGACTCATCTGAGAACACGACGTTTCACTATTCTGTCATCAACATCGCTCCAGTCCGCACCATTCTAAACGTTGACGTCTATGCTGTGGGGTCAATGGCAGTCTTCTTAACGGACGCCGTGAGTGCAGGCCACGTTCAACCAATCGATGGGAAATGGTTCTCGTCGACACGGGAACATCCAGGGTATCTTGCACATGCTGCAGAATCGCGGTACAAGTGACTTGCGGGGCCGCCACAGCTTGTCAGCGGATGCGTCGATCCACGCGTGCTGACGTCACTCTGGCTGCAACTGCACCCCTCCTTCTTCCCTTGTTCCAACCATGTTCGCCATAGCCGCATCCATGAGACCAACCCTCCCTTCTCAGTCCGATCACCATACCCCTCGTAAAATCGTCTATCTGCTGGAAATGCCTTCGTTGACGGCGGCCTGGCATTCTCTCCTATTACACGTATCCTCCAGGACAAAAACCAACTTTCTTCGATAATTCGTCTGGCAGAAATAACGACACGAATATTGCCTATTTTGCACGTTCCTTCCCTTATATATTACTTCACGTGCGTCGTAGAGCTGCGCATTTCTCATCATTCGCATAATTCAGTGACGTGCGCCTACTCTAAAATTTGCATAAATTTCTGACCACCCCTTCTTGGTGTTGCATTTTCAATGTCGAGCAGTGTATATAGATAATATTACTTGCTGCAGATTCCATTTAATAATGTTTGGTAATTTAAATAGGAGCTTCAAGATCATAATGCCATCACCAAGCAACATTTGTTTTTTCCCATTTCATTTGAGAATGTAGTTATCCACTTGACCAAATCATCCGCTTTCCACGTGACTTAGCAAATGTCTAATTGTATTCGTGTGCTTATATATGGCGGCCTATCGCCCAGACGGCATAGCGGTAGGGAAGCCGACTGTCCGTTCCTTTATAGGAGGCAAGGGTAGCCTCCATAATAAAGTGAACATTGCTTCTGGCCTTAGTAATGGCCAATGCTTGCGGACAGTTTGGGCCCGCCATTGACAAAATATATATATTTGGCGGTAATATGCGAAAACTGGTGTCTTAATTTTTCTCCTTGTGTATAATGAAGGTACAGTTAAAGATGAAAGCTGAGTGTATTATGCAACCTAACCTATGTCATCAATCGAATTAATAAGGATTATAGAAATGTAATTCATTTAATGCGATATCGTTTAAAAGCATTATCGAATTTATATTTGAATAGCAAAAAATTCATTATTCCTTATTAAATCAATTCGTATGTTTAATAACGTAAAAATATATCTTCTTAATTAACAGTAAAATGTGTAAATTTGTAATTTCTAAGAGAAATTAGGTTATTCAGATCGCATTAAAGTTCTAATTTAATGCGGAGTGTGAAACATCTATGAAATAGCACAAACTTTCATATATTAATATTTAGAAATTGGCATATGATTTTAATTAAAATGAATGAATAAATTATTTTTGACATGGATTATGACGTGAATGAAGTAAATTACATATCGTAAATTTCTAAATTAGAATTCTTGAGTAGCTCAGCAACATGTTCCATATTTCTGTATTACATCTATAGGCAGTATGATTTTTTAATAAAGTTATAGCCTCTTCTAAGGTAACAGATTGCGGTATCCCTGTTTATTAACTTAAGCAAGCCAGTTCTATTTGTAATTGTGTAAGAAGGTTATGAGAATATTTTTGTGTAGTAAATTCTGTAGTGCATTTTTTTTTAAGTGTGATGAGTTATTTTCCATCTCTCTCTGAACGATAAATGAGTTTAATGAATTATTTTCCATTCTCTTTTTGAACAGTAAATGAGTTTAATGAGTTTCTAAATTTAAATAACGTTCATGTAAATTGCACGGATGAATAAAATATTGTTACCTATTTCGTATTTATTTAGCTATTTATTTAGAATTGTAATTAAAATTCTTTCATTTTCCCGTGCAACGCAGACGAATTTGAAGAGAAAGCTACCTCGGAAAAGTAAAAATACAAGAGCGCGTGCATTTAATGTTTAATAAATAAATATCTCGTAATTACTGTTTCCATTTAGAAAAATAAAAAAATAGGTTTTATCAGAATGTTCTAGTGGATAATTAAAAAGCTTATAAAAGCCGAATTAAACACTATACTTCTTGTATATTTAAGGCTGATTAAGAATTACTGTCATATTTCAAATTAAAATAATTTACATGCTAGTGATATGCACACAGACACAGTAATTTTTAGTAGCTGTGTGATCTAGTATCTCTCTGTCTCTATACACGATACAGAGATTATTAGTATCGTCAAATAATGCCTTATCGCGCGAAATTTTATACTGCACAGAGAAATCAATACCTAAAATATAAAAGAGACATATAGTGACATAAAATTTTAAACAGTATTTTCTTTGTTGAAGTCTGCAGTATTCCAATATGGTATTACTTCTTACGGCAAGAGTTAACAAAGTACAAAAAGCTCTCAGTTTAGGTCTATTTGTCGTCTTAGACGAATTTAGAATTTAGAATTCATTCTAGAAACTGAGATGAATTAAAGCGTTTCTTTAGTTTCCTAATAAGTGTCTAAGATTTCCTTTTCATTCTAATCATTAGTATTTGAATAGTTGAAAATGACTAACCTGGTTCTCATATTAGTTCAAATGGTCAGAAAAATAAATCAAGCGACAATGTTAAGAAAACTTTTTGTCATAAAATGTTCTTGTACATGCTGAGTTATATTTCCATGCAGATCATATTTAGTCATCAAAAACGAGATGTTAAACAACACTAACCACTGTTAATACACTTAAACAGTATCTCGCACTATGATTTAAGCATCATATTTATCATAAGTAAGTGTTTAATTATCGTGGAAGAAATATTAATAACAATTGTAACCAACAAAAATTAAAATTTAAGGATTAACCATTTTCCGACTTTCTCATACTAAACTTTTGCCCAGATTTATGAAGAGAATTCTAAAACTTATTTATTATTTATGGCAGCCACTTGCATTCGACAAGAAATGCTTCAAATAATTTCACTTTTAACACAATAAATGGAAAAAGAAAATACATTTTTTTTACAAAATTTCTTTGTTAAATGTGGCGTAAATAAAACTAAGATCACTAAGGTAAATACTGCTATGGATGAATATGACGTCTCATTTTCTCTTTGTGAATGGTCAGTTCGTCTTTCATAAGCACATTTCATGGCACAGTTAAATTTTTGCAATTTTTATGCCACCGATCTTATAACCTTGGACAGTGTTACCTCTAATTTATCTTAAGTAAAAACATTATTCTGGGTACGATAGATCCTCATAAATGTATGGGTAATGATGCCCACAGAAATCAAGTTGGCTTCGAACCAGCTTAACGCTAAATCGTTCCATAATAACAAATTTCACATAAAACGAATAGTACATGAAATTAAAACATTTAAATTAAATTAGAAGAATTCATAACTTTACCTTTAAATAACGTTTTCCTCATATATATATATATATATATATATATATTTCAGCAAAGAATTCACCGCTTTAATTAAATGGCTGTTCCTTGGAGAAGATATTCGAAAAAACCTTTTCTAATAATATATATACATATATGTGTGGGATAAAACTTGGAGAGACTGCTGCATAGTTAGAAAGATGAGGCGTATGCTTGCAAAAGCAATAGAAAAAGGGTTCTGAGGTAGTGGTGGTACCTTCGTAATAACCGGATTCATGAGGAACTAAATATTGTTTAGCTCAGGACTCAATACTATTTTCTTACAAAAAGATTCCATCAGAGGCAGAGGCCTATAAACAACCCCGTTATTAAAATCTGTTCTTATGATTACAATGATTTAGCAAATAGTAATACGCCAAAAGCTGTCCTCAACAGCTATAATTAAAATTGTATTCTTTCATATTTGTTATACGTACGTATGCATATGTTATTTGTTTTGATATCTCACTTATGCAGTGTTGCTCCTCGCCTTTCTCCTGTTTATGTTATTATCTAATGCGTCAATTGACTCGTAACTGTTTATGTCATTCTATTTCTATGATTCTAGCCAAATCACCAGCTCGAACTGGCTTTTCTAGTCTGACAATACAGGGTGCTGTCTCGTGTTCAATTATCTAATTATTATTACATCTCTCTGAATTCAATCAGCTGCAATCTGTTTTTAGTTCTCTCTTGTAATAATTAGGAAAGGCAAACTGTTTTACACGGGGTAGGGCCTTCGGCCCAGGTACCCAGATGCCAACACCATTCCTAGAAAGCAGCAATATATATATATATATATATATATACCATTCAAGGTTTTTTTTTTATTTGAAAGTTATAGTTCATTCAAACTCCCAAGAATGATACTTCAGCAATTTTTTTTACATCAAGAATGATTCTAAAACGGTGGTGGGGAGTTCCTGAAACAGTTGATCTCAAACTGATCCGTGTAAAATCGACGAAATGTTAACTACTCGTTGATTTCTATCACCAGTCCTTTATTTTGGTAATGATAACTAACATATGGAACCAAAATGAATCATGTAAATAGAAAACTATAGCTACTTTCGCTCATTCTAACCAAATTCTGTACCTGTGTACCAAGTACAAGAGTGCTCTTTTTTCCACAATCCAAATTAATAGTTATTTTGCGTTCATGATACTAATATATCATTATAGGTTATGAATAATAATTTATGACTGATTACTAAAAAATTACATTGTAACTTAACAATTTTTGTTAAAAACTGAGAAATTTGTTATTTACATCAAAATGACTGAATCGGCAAGAAATATAAAAAAATACGGACTCTCTCTTTTAAAAAGTACACATGGTTTGTCTACTTCTAGATGTAATTAAAACTCTTAAAGACAAAAAATTAAAAAAGGAAAAGGATGCACTGATTTCATGATTCTCAATTTTTTTTGTTTGTTTGTTTGAAACAAAAACTATGAATAACAGAGGAAGCTAACTGTAACTTTATTATTTTTTCGCAGGAAACGGAAGTGGAAATGGGAAATCAAAACTGATATGGCGGTCAGAAAATGGGAATTTAACTTAAAAATAACGTGCAATCTAGTCATATTTTGTGATATACTTAAATGTCTTTCACAATATCATATGAAAACTGTGAATATCGGGGTGAGGGGAATGCTGGCCTTGTTATCCGTTTAAAAAAGGTGAATAATAATAAATAGAATATTAATTTGTGTTGTAAACAGCGCACATCTTTCACTCATCATTGACATTTACAGATTGATTGTTCCGACCAAACGTATTCATGATCCATTGCACATTTTTTAAAACTCCGAGTAGGATCATAATTCACTATTACTCTGTTTTAATAGTATGTTATTATTAGTAGGTTCTGACTAGTCAGCAAAATATCTACTGTATGTAATCGTTACCTTTTTGCGTTAAATAGGATGACATTACTGATAAATTAACTAAAAATCAACTGCAGTATTGGTATAATTTTTAACCATATTTAAATTAAATTGTAATCTGTGTTTTATATATATATAGAGAGAGAGAGGGAGAGAGAAAGAGGGGAATGAATTTTAATGACTAATCTGCATCTGATATCTGCTTTGCTGTTTATTCCAATAATTATACAGGTTAAAAGTAAAAGAGAAAAAAAAAATTTTTTTTATTCTCATTAAATCTTTGATTTAAATTTTGATTAATACATTTTGTACTTAATGAATGAATCAATGACTAAAATAAAGTTTTCCTTCTCTATTATTTAATAAATAACTTAAATTTGCATATTGTTAAAGCTCTATTATCTATTATTTATTTAGCTGTTTCTATCTTGTATTTCAAATGAAATTTCTCAAATGACTTTTTTTTTTTATTTTTATAACTGAGAATGAATTTAATGAAATGTTTAAAAAATAGAAAATTTAACAAAGCAATCCAAAGCTTCTTTTGTTTAAAGGAATGTATTTTTTCCGTGTTTTAGCTGTAATTTTTACTTTATCGATGATACTTTGGAAAACTATTTTGTATTGCAAATTATTAATACTAGGTATATTTAAGATAATTAACCAAATATATTCATATGTATCTTGTATTGCTAAAGCTTTGAATTTTCTTAAAAATCTATAGTTTAATCTTTTCTGTTACATACTGAATGCATTTAGTGTATGTGTGTGCATGAGTGTATGCACATACATGCTACTTTTCTTTATGCATATAATTGCGTGCATGCACATGCCCCAAAATGGGTGCCAGATGCATAACAGAAAAGTTCTGCTATTTTCAAATTTTATAACTGAAATGACCATTACAAATTAAAGGTAATATTAAATTTCTATTTTAATGATTTGAATTGTCATTTATTATAAAAGTTTTTTTGAGAAAGAAAAGTGTGTTCTGTACTATTTACTATGTGCTAAATAGATGAAACAAAATATGAAAAAAAGAAAAAGCCTTTTTCCAGTTGCAGGTAGTAGATGTTTATGTTATAGGACATGCTGTTTTTTTTAACACTGTCCTTCAGTTCTCTAGATAGTTCTAAAGTGTAAAAAAAATGTCTTTTTCCCAAAGCGTATCTAAATTTCTGAAAATCTACAAAATATCATTCAGAGTGCCGCACAGTAGGAAACGTTTGAAATAATTGAATTCCCGCGGCAATGCATGCAGCGTTGGGAAATGTAGGATAAGAATACAGATTTAGAGTTTTATTATATATTAATTATGTATCCTTTAAAGATATTTGTTAACATGAAAAAAACATAAAATATAACTATTCCTTCAATATAAATTAAAAATTAAAATGTATATATCCTATGTATGTTTTAAACATATTTATTAAAATGAAAAATAAATCGCATAAGATATAAGTATTCCATCAATATAGTTAAATAAAAAATTTAAATTTTAATACGAACCTTGTCCCTGTACCGCTCTATTTGGTATCGCAGTGTCAGAGGTATAATTTGTGACTTTCAATTTGACACATGATTCTGAATATTCAGTTGTTAAACAACTTCTTTGTGGACTCAAAATATTTTTCATATGAGAAAAGATTTATTCGCATAGATATGTGGAACCAAATGCGGAAAGCAGAGCACACATAATTTTCTTCAAACCATTAAATTGCTCCAGTGCTGACATCCAGCAATTTAAAATAGCTGTCAATTTAACATTAGAGCTATCTTCCAGATTTATTCGTAATTCATAAATTTGCTTTTCATAATTCTGAAGATGTTAGTTCAGTAAATTCCATTTTAAAGTTATCAACTTTCATTCACTCGTAAATTGACAAATCGAATTGGATTATTAATGAGTTTATTAAATAATTAAAAAATTTAAAGGGTTTAATTTAGGAAGAAAATATAGGCTTACAGGCTTCAAAGTCTTCACATCTTTTGAACAATTCTGCCTTAAGTTCGTTAACGTATATTTGAAGTTCACCTTATCTAGTGACTGTGTATTTGCAAGTGCTTTACATTTCAAAAGAATTTATAGATACTAGTGTTAATATCACAGGAAAATATATTTAACTTTGTAGCAAAGCTTTCCAATGCTAAAAAAGTTTGAAGCAATGTTTGGCCCTTTTCTTGAAATCCTTAGTTCATTGAGATGTTTAGTTATATGTAAAAACATCAATTTGTATAAGTATTTTTTGTTGTTCAGTTTGGGAAGATATTGATTCTTCTCATTAAGAAAAAATTTAATGTGTTCCATGCATGACACAAACTTATTCAAGACATTACCTCAACTAAGACTGTATTAGGGAAGATCCACATATTCGCTTTCCATTTCTTCTGAAAGAGATTTAAATTGCCTGTGTACCAATGAAGAACGAGACATTATGAAATTAACTATTTTAGCAATAGTGTTTATTTCAGAAATTAAGCGCTTTGGCGAAATTTTGGCAACAAAACGTTCCTGATGGCACAGAGAGGAGAGGCAGGGCGATTTTATCCTTGTCTGATAACTTTGTAGAGTGCCACTGAAAATTGTACCATGGTTGCCGATGCCTGATTTAGATTATCTTCTTACCAGCAATGAAAAAAGTGTGTAATACCTTCTGGATGCTCAAATACTAGTTTGTATCCAAATTTTCAGTGCTTGATGTGGAAGGTAAACTTAGCAATGCAGCTAGCCATAATTTAAATTATAAGTTTCTAAAAAAAAGGCCTGTCAGTATGCATAAATGAAATCATAATAAATTATAATCAAGCTGAGCTTTTGTATTCAACCTTGTGTCTCATGTTTTGGAAGGGCCCACCAGCGGCCGAGCGGTAAAGACGCTGAACACTGGTAGTTCGGTCCGAGGTTCGAATCCCGCAAACGGGCTGGCTGCATGGGCGTTTTCGTTGTTTTCCCCATGTGTAACGTGTATACGAGCCAGTTTCCCTTAGAAAGACCTCCACGAAGGCATCCCTCCCTTTAGGCAGATAGCCCTCGTGTGCTTTGCCATAATTGAATAACCCATAACCCCATGTTTTGGAAGTCATATTTGAAACTGAAAGCAATTTCATACTTTGGTTTATCACTTTAAAGAGACAGTATTAAAAGTACCATATAAAGTAATCAAATGCCGTTTCTATTTTTGTCTTATATTTTGATTGAGAAGTAGGATGCTGTTCCTCCAAAATCTATTGAGGAATCAGCAAAAGAAATAAAATGAATGACAGAGTAAATGAAGTTTTAAATAGCTAATATGCATGTTTTTATAAATATTCAATGAAACACCCAGATTCACCATAAAAAGTGCTATCTAGTAATAGGTATAGTTATAAAAGATATACATATGTAAATATTGTTTTTGTTTTCTTACATATTTTCAGATTGATTTAAACTTTGTATATATATATATCACATTTATAGCAAATAATTATTTTACTTCTTTTCTTTTTTCGTTGTACCTGAAAAATGCTTCATTTTAAATTCTATAATTACCAATCGTGGTTTTGATCGAAAGCAAAGTAGTTTCTCTCTTTATATATCATATATATACAGGGTGGTCATAAAGAAACTTTGCCAACATCTGCACTTCTAGTGTCCGTTCCCGTTAACCGATCGAGATGAGATTGCAAATATAGTTATTCGGAGGTATACGCTCGAAAATCTGTGAATGGCAACACAGTGGCGCTCATGGTTATGGCTATAGTTAGAGAAACTCGAAAATATTGAATGGCAGTGCCAACTTTTTTCCGATCGCAAAATGTTCAGCACATACGAAAACCCTAAACAGCGTTGGAACGGTACCAATATATCCAAAAACGGACGTGTTATGCATACGCAAAAAATAATTCTGAAAACTGGCCAGTGAAACACGATCTGGGTGCACGCAGAAAATTTGCATGTGACAAAGAGCAAGATACCAGTCACAGAATGCTGATCGCCAGATATTCAGTGTAAGAAACTGATAAAATGTCAGGCGGGTATGTGAAGTCATCATTCGGGAACTCACACATGGCAATGAAATTACTCTTCCTGAGAAAGTTCATAGTGAATTGATAAAACTGTATTATCAAAATGGGATGAACACTACTACTGGAATAGCGCAGGCGGAATGCACTCAGTGGCATCGTTTGGATGCAAGATGGTGCACCTCCACATATAGTGATGTTTGTTAAAGGGTCCTGGAACAGCATTTTGGTGATTGTATCATCTCACACCGTTATCCTTTTCTGTGGCCTCCGCAATTGCCTGATCTGACGCCTATGGATTTCTGGTTTCTCAAATCCAGAGTTTGCCTGTGCAATCTGCAAACTTTGTCAGGTTTAAAGGATTCTATACTGTGTGAGATTGCAAACATCCCTAATGGCATGTTGCATTCAGTGGTATTGCTCACTGTCTCCTGATGCAATGCATACTTGCATGTGATGGCATCCATGTGGAAAATGTTTGATCTAAATAAAGCTATTCTTTTGTCTGATATGTGTTGTCATCAGTGATCTGTGTCTTGTCTCTGTCATATGCAAATTTTCTGCATGTTCCCAGATTGTGTTTCATTGGCCGGTTTTCAGAACTCTTTTTTGTGTATGCATAACAAACCAGTTTTTGGACACATGGGCACCGTTCCAGTGCTATTTGGGGTTTTCCCATGCGCTAAATGTTTTGCGATCGGAAAAAGTTGGCATTGCCATTCGACATTTTAGAGTTTCTATAACTACACTGGTTATCATAAATTAAGGCAAAATCACAAAAATAGCGATAACTTCCTTAAAAAATAAGCCAAACCATATAAAATTTGAATATGTTGCCAAGTAAGAGTAGCCCAGTAAAACTGCAATATGGCAAATTAGTGGCGATGCACTCGGAATACGCCATCTGCGAGGAGCATAAAAGTTCATGTTTGAGAGCAAGTCCACATATTTCACTGTGATAATGACATCAGAAATCTGAGATAGCCAGTAGCCGATTTGTAACAATGACCTCCAGGCATCATTTGCCTGCAGAACTACGATAGAGAGCCATTGAGAGACTAGAGGCAGACAAAGTCAAACAGAAGTGGCCAGATAGCTAAATGTGATTCCTTCTATGGTTCATAGACTTTGGAGGCAATTTCAAACCACAGGTTCGGCATCTAGGAGGTTCATCCAAGGATGGCCAACTACTATGACGAGCGTCGACGGCTGATATTTGACATTATGTGCACACAGGAATAGAACCGCTACTCCAACTCTTCTTAGATCTTGCCTTGCTGCAGCCACCAGGTGGTTGGTGTCGGTGTCAACGTCAACTATGCATAGAAGGTTTCACGAAGGTGGTCTGTATGCGAGGCGACCAGCCGCTATGGCGTGCCGCTCATGTCACGCCGTAGGAGGGACCGTTTGCAGCGGGCACGACAACATGTCCACTGGATGCCTGATCAATGGAGGGCTCTTTTCTTTACAGATTAGTCCAGGTTTAGTCTAGAAAGTGAAAGTAGGCGATATTTGATATGGAGAGAACCTGGAACCCGTTATTATCTGTCAAACATCTGTGAAAGAGATGTATACGTAAGAGGCAGTATCTGTGTTTGGGGTGGCATCTCTTTGGGTGAACGCACAGATTTTCATGTCTTTCCAAGGAAAACCATGAATGCTCATGTTTATAGAGATGACATCCTTGATGCTTATATGCGCCCATATGCCGGGGCAATAGGTGATGCTTTCCCGTTACAGGACGACAATGCAAGACCATACAGGGCTTGCATCGTAGATGATTATCTTCAACAGGAAGCAATTATGCGCATTTAGTGGCCAGCTGGATCCCCGGACTTGAATCCTATCGAGCATGTTTGGGATGCTTTAGAGAGACACCTGGCTGCTCTCAATCTGCCCCCTCAGACTCTTGCTGCTCTTGCAACTGCTTTGCAAGAGCAGTGACCCTCACTTCGTATGGAACTGATAGACCGCATAATTGAAAGCGTCACACATGTCTGTATGTGCTGTATTGCTTCTAGAAGTGATCATATTCTATATTGAAGGTACTTTTCCTATAGCAAACTGTTGCCTTTGATTTGTTCATTTTTTACATGTGCTAATTTCGTGAAAATATATCTATTAATATTCATTATGAAAATTTATAAATAAGTAATAATAAGTTGGTGTTATGTAATAGAAATAAGGTATGTATGTCATTTGAAATTCATTTCATTTCTTCTCTTTTATTCTTTTTGTTGCCTAAGATAGTGGTCTCCAAAATAGTGTATGCAAAGTGATACTTGGGGGGGGGGTAAGTCAAAGAAATAAGCTTACAATCACTTGCAAGTGTATGATCGTGTATATTGCATTATATTACATGAGATACAACTTATGATTATTTTCATCTTAAGGGTATGTGATCAAAAAGGTTTGGAGATCATTGGCCTAAGAAACATGCAGATTTTTAGCTTTAAATTTTTTCAGGTGGTCACTTGCCTTAGGGTTGTTTTCCAGTAGTTTTGTCATTCTGTGCGCTAAGTTACTATTCAGGGTACAGAATCTAGATTTGGGAACAGAACATTCTATTTCTATTGGTGTTGTAGTCTTTGAAATTTATTGCTGTGCTACAAAATGAAGCTAATATGTTCAGGTAATAAAATTGTACCTCTAATTCATAGAAACTGCTGCATCATTACATATACCTATTTTCTTTAATAAAATATTTGTATTTCAATAAATTGTTATATGGAATTTATTTTATTTAGTA
Organism: Stegodyphus mimosarum; assembly: GCA_000611955.2. Taxonomy (NCBI): domain Eukaryota; kingdom Metazoa; phylum Arthropoda; class Arachnida; order Araneae; family Eresidae; genus Stegodyphus; species Stegodyphus mimosarum. The sequence continues at coordinate 274,034 of KK114762.1, forward strand.
CTGTAGAAAATAAATTCAGTAACAGGCTGATTCATCTTCTTCAGAAATTTAAGCTAATCATTAGCTGAGCAAAACAGTGAAACACTGGTAGCTTGCAATGGTTCTATTGCTACTGGCTAGCCAGTCTAGCTGCATGAGATTTTCCTCATATCTAATGAAAAGAGGGACTGTTTTCAGGTAGGAGTCAAAGACATCACTTCTTGAAGACTCCAAGTAATAGTCTAGGTGTGCTTTGCTATAGACAGTTAACTGAAGCCAGTCTTCAGAATTTTGTTTAAAATAAAAAAATAGGACAAATTTTTCTGTAACTGGCTTAAAAGAACTCTGTTTTTTTTTTTTTTTTTGTTGTTGGAATATGAGCAGTAAATATGCATTTTATTTTTTACATGTGCTAGAAGTAAGAAATGCTTAATAGATGTTTTAGCTGAATTTTGATGCATTACTTGGAGGTATTGGTTGTGTAATTTTGAACTGGTGATCAAGATGATTAGCAGTGATAGCTGAGACACAGAATTTTGACTCTTTATAATTTAATATACGGCACACACACTATAATTAGACATGTCAGAGGCCTACAGAATGCTATCAGAAACACCAGACAGAAATAAATAAAATAATAATAAATTAATCAATGAATGATAAATAAGTAAAATTAAGTAAATTAAGTATCTGAATAGAAATAGTCACAAAAGAAATAAAATTGATAAGTCATAAAACATATTAAAATAATCCATCACAAAAATTCAATAAAATAATGAAAGAGATAAAGGTTGAGTAATTTAACAATAAGAAGTAGGACTAAGGATTAAAGAAATATAAATGTTATTTTAACAATATTTCTCACAGTCAGGTAAAACTGCTTCTTTTCTTTGGCTTCTAGTTCATTTAAATCCTTTTCAAAAGGTAATTAAAGCCAGTGCCTCGAGAATGTTAATTCAGAGAGTTCTGGTACAGCCCATCAGTATTGCTTTTCTTCAAGAGATTTATTGCATTCTGGTTTCTTCTTTGGACATGGGGTTTCTTCCCTAAGTCTCAAGTTTTCCATCGTATTTTTTTTTTCCAAGGGAAAGTGAGTCAGATATTCAGCAGCTAGTATTAATGCTAGTTCTACTAGCTATTAAAATAAATTTTGCATTAATAACAATTTTCTGTTAGTGTTATAGTTTATTTGTAAGAAAAAATTGCAGAACTCGTCATATTTGAGACTGTGTCACATTTCAGCTGGAAATTTGATTTTGGTCAAAAATTGAAACTGTGTCTGACTGTGCTTCAGTTAAATTTAAAACCCAGAATACACAATGTAATATCTACAAAGGAATGCTTGAAAAGCTCATTAGTATAATTTAACATGAAAATTAAAAATTTTGAATTTTAAAATTTGAATCACTATATGTACATAATTTTATTGCTATTTGTTACATTTTGCAGTTGATATCAATAAAGTGGATTATTTAATTTTATTTGGATTAATCCAAAGGATAATAAATACATGAAAATATGATTAGGAACACTGGATTGAATAGAGAAAGGTATCTAAAGTGCAATTTGTAAAATAATTTGGAGAAAAAGCTTAACTGAATGCCAATACTGTAGGAATACTGTATGCAAATATTCAGAAACTTCAAATTTGAGATTAAAAAATAAATAAAACTGGGGAATACTTCGTCTTTTTACATACAGGAAGCCTGATTTGTATTATGCATTGTATATTTTAAAAATTTCAGTTAATATGCAAATATTTTATATTAAATTTTATTTAAATTTCCCTTTTGCAGGAAGAAAAGGTATTACGATTAACAAAACAAGACAATGCTTGCAAGGTATGAAATTTTATTTATTTTTTTTTAGAAAATTTCTTTTCTTTTTTACTTTGATTTTTTTTCATTGTTTAGAGTGTAAGTTGAGTGATACTAGATTTTATGTTCCACTTTCTGAATTACTTTTATGTATAGTAAGTCCCACTTTCTGAACTTAAAATGTAATATTATATTTTAAGGAATGAGATTATTGTCTTGTGTGCAGCTTCCTAAAGTATGTGTTGTGATGTAATATTGTGGTATATTACCGTTATGTTGTTGAAAATGTTTGAAGTTCCTGCAGTATTATGCTAATTATGTAAGAAACTACTGCATATTATCATCATGCTCCATCATCAGAGTTTATTCTAAAGTTATAATCACTTCAAATCAGAATTTAAATGAACTTCCTTCAGATTTCTTGTACCTTAAATGATTGCCTGATTAGCATATGTTCAGATAGTCTGTTATTAGCTGTGATACGATATTTGCATACTGCTTTCTAAACCCACAGTGATTTTCAGCCACCTAAATTCAACTACACTTTTAAAAATTGCTAATTTGCATTATGTGTTTTACAGTTGGAAACTAGTATATATGCTGCTAGGTTTCTAATTTTATACTGTAGAATGTATTCCATAACTGTGTTCCCCAGTATCTCCATATCAAACTTGCTACTGAAAGAAAGAAAGAACATCTCTGGAAAACTATTAAAGCTGCAAAAAGAAATGTTGGTGAATAAATCGGAAAAAATTATGTGTAATCGAAGCTATGCATCACATTATGAAATATTTTATTATGAATAAGAATGAATTGGGTTAGAGTTTGTTAATTGATTAAGGCAAAATAACTTAGTAGCTGTCTGCCTATAAGGATAGTTGCCTTTGTAGAGGATTTTTAAGAGAAACTGGTTTGTATCCACATTACACATAGAAAATCAACCATGCAGCCAGCTGGGATTCGAACTGCTTGTGAAGATTGCATTAGGACAGTGAAACAACACATGAATGATAAACATATAAATGACATTGCATTGTTGTATAATATAATCTTGTTTATCAGTACAGGATTTGGTACAAAAGCAGAATTGCTTGTAAAATTGTAGAAGCTTTTTTTTATTTTCCAAAAAGGGAAGGAAAAACTAAAAGGTTTTGAGAATTTCTTTTTGAGACCATTGGAGGAGGGACTTTAAGCAATTGTTATTGTTTAATACTATACATAATTTAATCTTTAAAATATGATGTGTTAGCAACTTCCAATGCAATGTTAAACACTTATTTGTAACTTTCAGCAAAATTTTGAGTGGTTATTAGAATCTTCTGCAAAATAAATGAAATCTTTGTTGAACTGTGCACAAATGGTGGTTTCTTCAACATTAAGTAAAAGTGAAACATACAGAATATAAGCATGTAAAGTTATTATTCTATCATTATGTATTATTCTGTCATTATTCATTATCTTTACCTTACAGAAGGTGTTCACACATTTTTATAACGATTTTGATTTTCTTCATGAATTTAAATATTAATTTAAAAATACAAATGTGACTGGCATCAAATTGGAATGTTTAATTATCACCTGCAGGATTAAAAATATTCTTTTCTTGAAAATGTCACTGAAAAATAAGCAATAGATCGAAGGCCATATTTTTGCGCTCTCCGAAGAGTTATACTCTTATTCAGTTAAATTAAAATTCTTTAAATATATCTGTAAGAACTGTGAACAAAATTATAAAATCTGATTTAAATCAGCTAATAATAATAATAAAAAAAATATAAGGTTTATCACCTAGTTCCGAAACATGTTTCTCAACGTAAAACTATGTGCAGATTGCTGTATAAAAATTATGTGACAGATGAAAAATGGAAATATATACTTACGATTTATGAGGCTTGGTTATACTTATCTAATTGCAATAAAAAAAAAAGCAATTTACTACCAAAAAAGAGAAGAAAAAGACTTAATATGCTGGGTTCAGAGAAAACAAGGAAAGTTTTTCTACAGTTTTTATGGTTATTACTGGATTCTGTAATAATGGAAAATTTAAAATAAGAAATGTAGAAGAAATGTCAAAAATTAATTCGGATTACTCTTAGAAATATGTTTTAACACCTATTTTTAGAGAAGAAATGCCATCTGTTTATCCAAACAGTCTTCACTGTGTTAAGTTCCATCAGGATAACGCTCCAAGCCATACCTCTAAATCTAGTGCTCTATTTTTTGAAAAAAAGAGAAATGAAACCGGAATTGAAACTATTCCCTTTAAATGCATTCCATGCAAACCCCTAATGTGTCTCCTACCAGGGCTGGTTCTTTGGCTTTCCGCAGCTGAAACCGGAAGAAGAGACTGATGACGCAATTGGGTTCGCTTGCTGCTTTGAGTGTGTTATTCCGCCTTCGGTTTCGTGAGTATTTGTTTGAAAATCAAAAGGTTTTAAAGAATTGTTTAGTAAATAATATCATTAAGGGATTTTGTCTCATGAAATTACAATATATATGCATTTATATCTAACCTAGTAATGTAGCTATGGCATATTTAATTAAACTATAGTACGCATAAAACATAAGCTTAAACTAATATTTAAAGACAAATATGCATTAAATGTGGTTCATTTTCCCACAATGTTTTTTAAACGCATGTAAAAACATTGATAAATTTCCAGATTTACGAAGGATTCTTCTAGAGTTAAAATATCGCAAATAATGTCGCACGCTGCGTTACAGAAATATTAAATAAAATTAAGCAAATGTACTTTCAGAGTATGTGCTAGAAAGACCTTAGAAACCCATCTGATTAAAATTTAATTAATGCTAACAGTAAATTTTATAATACATTAAATCCAAACATTTTGCTTTATTAAATTATGTGTTTCAATTAGCACCGGAAATGAGTGAATAAGATTTTTGTAAGCTTTGGCAGTGACTATTAGGAAAGCATTATTACGAATCATCAGGATTTACATGCAGCATCCTTAGTCGTAAAATAATAAAAATATTTTTAATTGATATTTATATACTTTCTTATGTATACTAGTGCATTCTTATATTTTAAAAGTATGTATTCTAATGATTAATTTATCTCCATGCAGAATTTTATGATTTATTTTACATATGAATTATTAGTCATATATGTTTAGTAACTTATTAGTTATATGACTTAATTTATTCACTTTGTAGCTCTTTATAAAAAGCTACACAGTGCATAAAATAAGTCATATAACAAATTACGTGAATAATAAACCAAATAATGAATTTAAATATTATTTATGGTACAATAAAAGGAATTGATTTACGTGATTTCTTTCCATTTAACTATTTTCTGATTAGCTTTTCTTGCCAACACAAGGCATGCATTCCAGTTCAAGTGCCAAACTCTTATGAATGCTCGTCGTAAACAGCAAATAAACGAATCGTGTGCTTATTGATGGAGGGAAAACGTTTCTCAAGTTTAGAAATATGATTTTTTATTTCTCCCGTACATTTTCAAAAATTTTCTTCAAACTTCGTGGAGGCTTTTAAAGGAAAATGGCCCTTATCTGCCTATGATTTTGGTATATATGCTTTAAACGTTAATTTTAATTATCTGTAATTTTCTATTTTCTTGATTAACTTTTAGCCCGAAAAGGATGTTAATCACGAGTGGGATCACGAGTCTCGAAACAGCATTTTGCGTTGAATCACTGTAAACGGCGTATGCTTTTCATATTGTAGCCACCAAATAATATCACCCTGTATTATAATTAAAGAAATTAAATAATAAAGAATCTGCATGAATGTATGCATGTTTCTCGAACTGTGAAAAAACAACAGTACCTTAGAGCCATCAAATTTTTAATAACATAATCCTGTTCTATTACCTATTTTATATTTTGTAAAACTTTGAAGAATTTTTAATTAACAAACTCGACGATTACAATACAAGCACTAGCAACACTGTACGGAAAAAAAGCATTTTTATCTCCAGCGCGCGAGACTGTCTATCGGAAATTTTAAAGGTATTATGATTTATAATTATTTTGTGATTTTGCTTTTGAATCGAATTGTATGTGTTATAAGCACCAAGAAAGGGATATTTAATAAATAAAGTAAACACTGTAATAATAATAAAAAGTTTTGTAAAGTCATCTCAATAATTTTCTTATTGATATGATGAACAACTGACAAAAGACTGAACCAAAAAAAAAAATGTATGCTTGCTTTGCAACACTTACGCAGTCTTTCTTTCGTCTGCTGAACGTTTCTATATGGAAGCCGATGAAAATAACACGTTTATTTCTTTCGTATTATGAAACTTATTACCGCAGATAACAATGGCAGAAGGCCGCATTTTTTTCAATATTTTCCCGTTACAAACTCTTTCTAAATACTAATTCATTTTAAAAGTATTCTGAGCTACAATTTTCAAGTAAAAGAAACCTCTTTCAAAGAATCTAAGAAGTAAAGATTTATGCTTTCACTCTGGGAAACTGTGGTCAGTAGACGAGGTGAGGAACTCAGTGACGTCACATTGCTCCCCAACAGGGTTCGTGTCGGCATCGTTCCCCTCAAAGAGATGAACCAGCCCTTCTTTTTCTTTAGCCCTGGTCTTCTACAGATACTGTGCATTTGGACTTTTAAAACAAGCTCTTATAAGCAGTATCCCAAAACTTTGGATGGACTCTGAAAGATCAAGAAGGAAGAGTGGAACAAAATCACCCTGATTTTTTTAAGAAAAGGACTTTTACCATGGAAATCAAGATATAATATGATAGTTTAATGAAAGGGCTGTCAGACTGAACATATTAGAAAATAACATTCTAAGGTTTGCTTATATATAAATCTTTGCAAAATCATTACTAAAATGTGTGAACCATCTCTGTATGTGTTAGTCAATCATTTATTTGCTGATGTTCATATTACAAAAAAGTATCTATATTATATAATATTATATTATCTCAAAATTGCAGAAAGTATCCACATACAGAGATTTAATATACAGATATTTCAGACTGATATTGTTAATGTGCTTTGTTTTAAAGAAATAAAAATTACTAATTATACAGTATAATTTTATGAAAATGCATATGAATTTAAAAATTTTTCTCAACTCCATCATGAATGAATGTATATCCAGAAAATGATATCAACAAGTAAATCTAATGTTGCTAAAATTGTAAACTTTTATCTATATTGCAGAAATGCTGATAAATTTTATAACTTCATACTTTAGGTATAAAGTGGCATGGGAATGTATTAATTTTCAGTATTCTGGCATTCATATATCATTACCTATTCCCTCATAACATATTTAAGTTTATCATGTGCCTTAGAATGATAATCAGCTTAAATGTTGAAAACTCTTCAAAAGTATTGTAAGATAACTTTTGAGAATAATCTGTCATATTTTAAGTTTTATGCTCATAAATTTTCAGATTTTTAATATGAAGTTACATAATTTGCTATGACATTTCCATGTGACCATTATACTAATATATTTGTTAAGAATATGTTATTTTTCATAAAATAGTTATCACACTTATAGTTATTTTTTCAAAATCATCGTAAATAGGTAACATCTGAAAGAAAGTAATTTTAGTAGTCTATTAAGTTTCTTTATGTAAAACTGTTAAAATAAAAAAAAAATTGACATACAGTAAACTGCATAGTTAATTTAAATTCATTCAAGAACATCATAATAAAGTATTCTTACAATTAAAATTTTTTCACTTAAATTACAACAAAATTTTGAAATCTTAGTAGATTGCATTAAAATTCACTAGCTTACCAGATTTATTTAAAAATGTTATGTTGTTTGGGAATTTTGTATAGTGTATATAATGCAGCTTACTAGTATTGTTATTAAATTAAAATCTCTGTGCTGAGCAAATATAATATCTTACACTAAAAAATTAATTTATGTATAATTATTTTTAGATTACTAGAAGCAAGGAAGTTCAATTTAAAGAACTGGAAAGTAAGGTTGAAGTAATTAAAAATGTCATGAAGTTTTTATTAGGCCAAGATTTAATTCAATCTCCTGTAAGTATTTAAAACTTATATTGTTAAATTTTAATGCCTTTAAAATAATTTTATTAGGATATTTTGTTGTTAATTTAAATAATAAAATTTATATATAAGCATTTAGCTATTAATTTTATTTATAAAATTAAATACAAAAATATTTCTTTAAAAGCATTTAGAATTTTATTTATAAAATTAAATACAAAAATATTTCTTTAACAATATTGTGATAAAATTTTGAAGTTTCTGTATTAAAATTCTGTTATGTTTCTATGTGATTGATGCAGGAAAAATGTAAAAAATAATTTTAGGTCAGCATAATATTATAAAGTCAAGAAAATGTAGTGATCATTTAAATAAAAATAAAGCACATGGTTCTTCAGTGAATTTCCCAAAATTGCTTTGGTCAAAATCTTGTATGCAGTTAATAGTTTGCTTTGATCTGCTGAAATCTGCAGTCATGAATTCAAAGCCAAGCAAAAAACAATAAGGTTTTGCTATCAAGTGGAAAAAAGAGCAATAAAAACATTGAAATTCAGTGTAAAGCATAAAGGAATTCATCATTAACAGAATCTACTCTTTTTCTCTGGTATGGGAGATTTCATGTTGGACACAGGTTGATGATGAACCAAGGAAAGGTCACCTTTAGCAAGCAGTCTCAGATGGATGGGAACATAAAAAAATTTTGACAATCATATTGAAACATCATCTGTCTCCTGAAATGATAGCTGATGAGCTTAATATTAAAGGTTTCTCAAAATTGTGGAAGATTTTGAAAGAATGAAAATTTGTTCTCATTTTTTTCCCTTGTGTGTTGCAAAACAGAAGAAAGATCAGAGTTCTTTTTCTATTTTTCGTATCCTATGCCAGGCCTAGGCATGACTGCCATTAGTCTGTGCTGGGCAGTTCAATACAATTTAGAAACATTGAAAAAAGTACAGTAATTTTTGACAGCATTAGCGGTTGCCATGTCATTAAGTCCAGAACAAGTGTCCAAATGGTCACTGCACATGTTGTCAGTATCACATAATGGACAAGCTGGAGAGTTTGCTAAACCAAATCTCTGTAAAAGGCTGCACAGGGTGACAAATGTCAGTCGTTTAGCAAAAACAGGGGGCACATGAGTAGGCGAATGACACCACCCCTCAGATCAAATTTTTATATGTCATGGTTTAATCAAAATTTTCCCAAACAAACTGTAGTATGAAATGTGGTACTTTGCTTGTGATCCTGAGCTAAAATGACAATCGTTTGCTTAGGTTGGATGAAGTTTACCATGACCACAGAAACTTTGATCTCAGAAAGTTACTTATTTTTGATAGGAAGCTTATTTTTGATAGGATTATACTTTATATACTTTTTGATAGGAAGAGGTATCTCACAAGGAATTTGTTGCTGGGAGACAGATAGTGAACTCCATATTTTAAAGATGTGGAGAGAATTCAGTACATAAGGCTTAAAAAAAATTATGCCATGTAACTGGTTTTGCTGCGTGACTCTGTGTCATCATATAATTTCATTGTCACCAAGCAGTTGATAGGGGGAAAAATTGTAGTGATTTTTAATTATTTCCCTTACTGGGTAGATTTGGTTTCTACAAATTGTTCTTTGTTTCATGATGTGAAATCTCACATCAACATCATTATTTTAACAGTGAAGCAGTTCAAATAACTAATTAGAGACTTAAACAGTATCCTAAAAATGAGTTCTATGAAGGAATCTAATAACTGTTGAATTTGCCAAGTTTCTATAGACTTAAAAGGATAATACATTGAAGGTTAAGATATAAGAATGTTGTTTTCTTCAAATTTGAAATCTGTGCATCTAAAAACTTCATAGACATGCAGTCTGTGTATTCTTGATTGTGCATCTTTGCAAGAAGTGTATTTTAAAATGCTGTTTTAAGCATTGTTTCTTAAATTAATTCATTTCTTCTCTTGTGATAAAATAGAGAATATTCTTACTTAGATCATGGCCCACCTGGATAATATCCTCCTTCTTGTTAAGACAGAATGTATATTCACTGCAATATGAGAGGCTGATGTTTTATTTTCATAAAATAAAGTAGTATAAAACAAACTTTTCAACAAAAATAAATAAATGAAACAATTTTTTACTTGTCTGTACCAAAAGGTGATTAGAAAGTAACAAATTGTAAGTACACCATAAAACAGGCTTGCTATCTGCATACTGTCTCTTCTCTAAAGTGAAGTCTTACCTCAAATGCCATTATTTTACGAGATTCAGAAAACTGTATCCAGAGACTTCAATAGTATTCCAAAAGATGAGTTCTGTGAAGAAAATGAGCAGCTGTCAAACACTGTATAGAAGGGGTGGCCAGCTGTTCTTTGTATATGATCGATTTATTTTTTTAAAAATATGTTGTGATCTGCCTACTAAAATCTTCATAATTAAAGCATTAAAACTTTTATCTTGTGTATTAATAAGTGACAGTGGTGAAAGGGTAATAGACTGACACAATATTTTATGAATATTTTTTAGTGTTATGTAGAAAGGAAGTATTTTAAATAACTTTGAATAATAATTTAAACTCTCTGTTAAATATCTGGCCGGACTAAAATATTAAAATAATCCCACTTAGAATCTGAAATCTAGAGTGGTGATTCCAGTTAAACTAAATCACATAAATTCATCATCTTTGTAAAGTAAATTAGACTAACTTAAAATTTAAAATCTAAGTCAGCGGCAGTGAGAATAAATTTTTCTCTGGTGCCTTGGTATAAAATCAGAACATATATTTTTTCGATAAAAATTAAAATGCTGTTTGTTTCAAAATTCTAAAAGTGCTATAGTCTCTGTTCCCACTGTCCTGAACTCATAAATTTCATACAAATACCTATACATAATAATTTGTAAAATCCAGACATAGACACAAACTTATTTTATTGAAATAGAAAACAAAACTCCGTGGAACAACAGGAAAAGGTTTTCCACATATGAAGTAATTCAGTCATCAATTCAAATAAAATGATAATAAACCATATCATAAAGTCAGATATACATAATTAATTCCGCATTTAAACCATAATATGTTAACCCAGGTTCATCAGAAAAGTCCTTGTTTCCCTAAGGATCACATGGGGACATGATCGACCACTATTAAAATAAACAAGAATTTATAAATAACATATTATTAATCATTTTTTAATATGAGTTAAGACAGCTAGCCAGACTACTCCTACATCGATTGGTTAAATAATATTCCAAATCATTTCTGTTACAAGTGTAATTTAGATCAAAATGGATTACAATTTAAAAATAATATATGATTATTTTAAACTACCATAGAATATTTCTTTGGATACGTAAATTGATATTTGCTTATCTTTCACTTCATAAAATTTTATTTTAATTGTAAAAACCCTTAAAATCTCACATATTCAATTATTACTACAGTCTTCCAATGCTTATCTTACGTATTACTATAAGAAATTGTACTTTATCAATTACTGTAGGAAGTTATAATTAAACAAATTTTTTTAAATACATATATTTTAAAATCACTTAAGTGCAATCTATTTTTTATTAATTACAAAATTATTCCTGTTTCTGCCAATTAATTAAGATAAAATAAAATTGCCCTCACATAATATTAAAACAATGATATAAGAAAATGATAGAAAGAAACTCACATAAAGACTTCATTAAAAATTCTCCCAGCAGAACTTCAGCATAATCAATTATCTCCTTATGATTTTTGCATGGTAGAAATCGATCAGTTTGAAGGGAAGCATGCAGTCGCACATTGCACAAAGTTCAGGATCTTTAACTTCCATTTCACCATTTGTAGGAAGAAGACATGACGTGAAACAAGTCTAGCTCATTTACAGTTTTTGAAGGAAAGGAAAGCAAGAAGAATGCACATAATTGGATCTTGAATAACGACATCAAAACCAAATAGGCCGAAAAAAATAGATCTTATCCTCAGTGCAACACAAGCACCTCAATCCAAATACTCTTAAAGATAAAATCAAAATTCTTCACCATTTTTCTCTTATTAGCAAGATTCCTTCCCCTTCTTAATTGCCAACAAAACAGCTTCTGTTCGAGGAGACTAGAAGAATCCTGACCACAACTTGGCCAAGTCTGTCCACATAGATCATAAGCCTCAAGGAAGTTTATTTATCTTTTTATTCCTCTGAATTTGAATAAAGTGAAAAAAAATCCTTTCTCTGCCTCTAATGCAACAACTTTTAAAACCTCGGCTTGAAGGTCACGTCTAAATCCACCATTGATTTGAATTAGCTATAAATTACTCTCTATCCATTCAAGTTCTTTCTTAAAACCCTCTACAATCAATAAGAAAAGGATAATAACAACATACTGCCATTTTTCCAAGAAAAAAAGTCTAACCCTATAAGGAAGCCAAATCCTACTTTCACACAAAATTTCGAGAAATATTTTCAACCATATTTGTATCAGAGCTGTGACATTGTCAGTAGTAATAAACAATTCAGAAAAGTTTGCACTTCACATGAAGCCGAAATTTCTCACATCTTCCTTTGAGCAAAACTCGCATTCAGTGTTGAAATTTAAGGGAGATCTATAGCTGCTCGGGCCGACCTTTGAACGTGAGTGGTGATATCGTGGGAAAAATCATCCACTTCTAGCTATGTTATATTTTTTACTATTTTCTAAGAAATTTAATGCATTTAGGGATAACTGTGCAGGATTGAGTTATGAATTCAGGATTTTAGCTGTTTTTGTTCTAATGTGTATTTGATGTCTATCCTTTCCTCTTCCCTCAAAATTATTTGAATTCATAAAGTGCTTTTGTAATATGATGTAAAAACTGAAATTGTTGTATTAAACTCAAAAATTTTCAAATAAAATATAAATTTTGACTTATAATTTTCTCACATATGTGTAAGTTATTATTGTTATTTTTTTAAAGATAATTGTATTCTTGTCAAAAGAAGACATTTGGGTGATAAATTGTGTAGTCAACAAGTTCCGGCCTGGTAAGTTGTAAATAAATAAAATGACAGAAATATTAAAATAAAAATCAATCATGTTTAAAAAAAATATTTGTTCTGCAGATTTTCGAAGACATAAGAGTGTGAAAGAAGAAGATTTATATGTTCTTATGTTGCCAGATTATTGTTCCTTGCCTCCTCATCTTAAGAATTATCCTTCTTTTGGTCCTGTGATTAGTGTTGAAATAAAGGTATATTAAAGATTAATTAAGATAAAATAAGAATACTTGAAAAGTATTTTTAGGTGTTTTTTGTTTTATTATTATAAGAAAATATGCATCATACATGAAACATTAATAATATATATATAGATTACATTTCATTGTCTTAAAAACAAGCACTTCTTGAATTATATTGACATTGGAGAGAAATTCTTATTTGCAGTTTTGTTTGCTTGTAATCTACATCAAATTAAAAACATTTTGCATCAAATTTTAGGTAAAAAAAAAAAAATCTGTTTTCTTATGGGGTAAAGCATTAAAAATTAGAGTACAAAATATTTCACCTAGTAAAAGTTTGTTGTGTTTATTTATTTAATTTTTTTAAAATTAAAATCTATGCTAAAGTGTTTGTAAAAAATAAATGTACTTATTTGATCTTTTGTTTACTCTGCACAAATAACTTGAATTTTTTTTTTTTTAGCCCAAGCAAGGTTTTATGTTGCAAGATGAGTTTTTATTACCTGGTCAATCTTTTGTTCCTATGCGTATGTGTCGTTTTTGCATGATGCAACAGTACAAAGTAAGAATCATTTAGTGAATGATCATGTGTTTTGTATAAATAACTTCCATTTTAATTTGGTACAGAAAGCTTTTGGAAGTCAGCGTTGGCAATCTTTCTCTTGAAATTTATAAGGAAAGAAATTAAAAGAAAAACTAATTTTCTTTCTTTATATTATTCCATTAAATAGTTTCAAATATTCTTAGTATGTATATTACTTCACCGAAGTATATGATTCTACAATTCTTTAGCAGCACATTAAAAGCTAATTTTGTGCTTTTTCTTCATCATATAAAATAGACTCAGCATTTAATAGGCTTTTTTAGTGCCTAAAAATACTTTTTTAGTAATCTTTTATTAAATGCATAGAAATATGTTGCCTTTTATTGTATGTATTTTATGTTTTTTTATTCTTCTGAATAGTAGTATTTGGCATAATAGTAAATATTTATAAAAAGTATTTTCTCAAGCATTTCTAGAGGCATTCTATCAGATAATTGTTTTATTTGCTTTGCATTAGAAGTACAGTAGTTCTCTCTTAAACCGCATGCAATTTCAAATGTTGTATATATGATATTTATGTAATATTGGACGTAGCTGGTTTCTACCAGAGAGGTTTAAACTCATTTCCATCATAAAAATGGCTATAACTGGCAGAAATTCACAAAATAACTAAACATTTACTCTAGTACAAGTTCAGCTGTAACAATTACAGTTTTATTCAAAATTCATATAGATGGTAGATTCATTACACAAGTTCTGCCTGAAATGTTCTGTAAAGTAGTTTAGAGCAGAAGACCAATTTTATTGCTGTTTCAGAACATGAACAATTTTTTAATTTGTTATGAATAAATGAAAAGTTTAGGAATATTTTTTGCAACTTACCAGTATTTGCAGGCATTGTCCTTATGCAAATTATCAGTCTTCATTTGCATTATCTTTAAATTGGATTAAAATGTAAAGTAACCTCATTTTGTAAGACTTCGTTGGAGAAATATGTGCTAGGAAAAGAAGATGATTTTGTGTGAAAAGTTATGATGTAAGAGCAAAATATGAGTTAGATGAGTAAGTAATGCCTTAACATTTGCCTTTCACTCATTGGTAATTTATATTTTATATGCTTTGGGCAAAGCATGTATGTATAATGTTGGAATGCTTGATTGAAACTTCTTTAACTACAAGAGAGAGAGGAGAAACACATCAAAGTAAAACTTAAATTGGGCAAAACACCAACCTTGTGTTTGGCATAGATTTTCATCTTGCTGTCAGAAGAGGTATTCCACTGTGAAAAATAACATTAATAACATTGTTGACTTTCCATTTCATCCTTCTATAAGTTACAAAATTGTATGGATTCACCAGAAATTCAAATTTGAGGTAATTTTTTCACCTATAAATGAAATCCATTGTTTGATTTGTATAGATTCAGTCTGTGACTTTAATAACATATCTTGCCAGTGTGTTTTGAGATATATCAACCATGCTAAAAGAACATTAAAATTTTGCATCAATGAACATGAATCTTTATTTGAATATAAATAAAATAAACAAACTAAACAAATCTTTAATGACTAATCATACTTGGAAATTTAATCATAATTTTGACTTTGAGTCTGTAAAAATTATTCATAAAGCCTCTTTAGTTGGTGAATTTGGATTTCCTTGAGCTTTTCACATTCACAAACATTTTTTTTGTTTAATTAATGCTATTAATTTCAATCCAATCCTTCCAAATGCCTTCCAAATTCCTAAAATCCTGATATCACAATTTTTCATGTTTCATTACTGTTTTCTTGGAAAGAGGGGATATTTGCATTTATGTTTGCTTTCACTCAATCCTTTGTTTTTGCTATAAATACAGTCGTGATCCCTCCCTTCTCTGAAGAATTTTTTTACTTCTGACTAAGAGCGACCCGTATCTGTTCACCTTTAAAATTGACAGAATTTATTTTCAACTTGTTTTTCAGAAAGGAGGGCAAATATTCTATTTTTTATTGTTAAAGATTAATTTTAACAACAGAATTTTGTAAAAATAATGAAGCTAATAATCAAACTCGAATATATTTACTTTTCCCCCATTATTAAAATTATCTGCTGATTAAAGCAACAATTAATTTATTACTTAAAATTTATACTATTGTAATGGATTAAAATAATTTAATAAATTAGCAAGTATTGCTAGTTAATAAAGTATCTTAAATACTCATCTGGCAGAAAATGACAAGAATTGTACAACCAGTTTCTGTCACCTGTAAGATTTATGCAACCAGTTTCTACCTATTTTCCTCTTACAGAAGCCAACACTGTATAACATATGTAACAGATGTGGTTAAATTTAATTGATAAATTACATGCAGGAAAACAGTATGAATATTATCTGAAGTAATAAAAAATTGTGTTGTGTATTGTGATGTACATAACACAATGGGTTTTTCTTTTCCAAACTTTTTTGCATGCATAAAGGCAGTGGAATTTGTTTCTTAAATTGATCTTTCAGAGATGATAGAACAAAGAAAAAATGCTGTATTTGCGCTATATATAGTATTATGTATAATTTGAAGAATGCATAATGGTAAATGTTAAGCTTCTCCATAAAAACACATAAAAATCACATAAAAATTCATGACCTGTTTGTTCATGGTTGGTATTGCTGTCGGAAGACTTATTGGATATATTTAGACTGCTATTTTTCATATGAGACTGAAATTTTTTATTTGACATATGTTATAGTCAAAAGGTTTATCCTTAAAGTTCCAAAATGCCATAAGCTTCAAAAAATCATATTAAAAAAATCATAAGCTTAAAGAAATTGCAGTCTAATCTGGTTTATAGATTTCAGTTTAACTTCTGAGACAGTTTTGAGCTAAGCTATTACGGTAAGTCTACTTGTTTACAAATTAATTCCTTCCACAAACTAAAGATATAGAGTATAAAATCCTACAATTAAATGACTTGTTTGAAACTGTGAAGCCAAATGATAAGGGAAACAATTGCTGTGATATTATTTCTTTGTAAAGTAATGCCATGTGGAAACTTATGCAGTTATTCAACAAAGAAAAGATTTAAAAATTCAATACATAATTGTGCATTCATTTTACTGTACTGCGTATGCATGAGTTTTGCAATAAATATATTCGTCAGATAACAATACTTTTTATTTTGCCTGGATAATAAAGTCCTTTTTGGGAGGGGAGATAATTTAAATTGTTTTTAAGTTTAATCTATAGTAATTCACACATTATTTTAAAGTAAACATTTTTAGACATATTTTTAAAAAATTTAGAATTTTATATTAAAAAATTTGGAGATATACATGCATATTAAAGCATTTAAAAGAGTTAGCATGAGATTCAGATTTGTCAAGATTAAAAATTATAATAAAATGAATTTAGTATCATTCAGATTCATATTAATTGATTTTGTTCTATTTCATCTATTGATAAAATTTTAGAAAATTTACTTCCAGCAGCAAAATTTAAAAAATATTGTAATTTAAAGATAATATGAAACTAAGAATTAATAATTTTTAGAAAATTAGCATTTTTTACCCCTTTATTTTCTATGAAGTGCATTTAGTCCTTGCTCTTTATATAATTCAAAAACTGCATGCTAGTTAAATTTAACTAATTTAAAGTAAAAGTGATAGAAAAAAGTTGTCAAGTTTGTTCTTAATGATTTGCTACATGGAGGCATATGTAATTAAGCTTTTTAATAACTTCAGCTTTTCAAATGTATAAAGTTCTTAGAACTACTTTATCTCTTCCACTTTTTTTCAGTTTTGTAAAGTTTTATGTTATTTTTTCACTTGGCAGTTTTCTGATGTAAATTTTTTCCTATTACTCCTGTTCCTATTATTGAACTTATAAAATCAGTGTTAAAGAAATTACCTAATTCAGAAATTTATAAAATTGTGCTTAATAAAATATACCTTGAATCCTTAAAAAAATTTAGACAGAACCCTTAAAACTCTGAAATATTTTTCTTGTTTTGAGCCAGTAAAATCAAAAAGTGTTAAATGCTACAAAATTATCATCACTGGAAAATGATGAATAACATCTAGGGTGTACGCTTTTGTGATAGTGAATTATTATCAAATTGTTTCAGAAAAGAAAGAAAAAGAGTATATTAATTACCCAATTAATAAAACTAGAATTTTGCTGAAATTTTAAAGAAATTTAATCATGTGAATCACATAGTTGTTGAAATATTTAAAAAACCAATTTTACTTAATTTTATATCTTTTATATCCATTTTTCTAAAAATGTAATTTTTAAAGGCTTAATTTTCTACCCTCAAAAATGATTCATCATGTTTAAATACATGTGGGCATATTTGCATCATTATTATAAATATTTTAATGTAAAGATATAGAAGTCTATTGGGGAGTGAAGAATATGTTTTTAGGAAAAATAAATGTAAAAATTTGAATTAAAAATGTGCTTTAAAGTAAAATTTTTAGCCTAAAGCTTTTATGCCTGTAAATTTTATATTTTTGAAATAAAGGTGCAGCAGGATGGCAAAAATAACCTGGAGAAAACAAAATTCTCTCATTTCTGGTGGTTTCACAAAAGTACTAACCACAAAATATTTTAAATTCTGGATTCTGATGAAGGTTTACACATATTTCATTCAGAAAGTTCTGAGGTTCCTAATAACAAACACAAATTGATCTATACAAAGACATAAGAAAATTTCATTGAACCACATAAGCTCTGTTTTTGTTCTATGATATTTTACCATCTCTATGGCAGCTAGAAAATTCCTTTTTTTAAAAAATGTCATTAGGTTTATTCATAAAGAAGTTATCAAATATAGTTTGACAATATCGAAAAAAGTAAATATAGGCCATTCACAGAATTTTGAAGTGAGCTGGAAATCCAACAAGTGAGGGTCTAGTGAATATTGGAGGGGGGTGGGTGGACACAAAACATTGCAGCTATGCAGAAGTATAGAGTATGAAATAAAGCATTTTCTTTCCAAAAATTTCATAAATTTTATCAGTGTAATGCTCCTAAACATATAATGTTCGATCTGGGCTCTGTGTCAGCTGAAGACTAGTTGCATTAGATTTTAGTGGTTTTCTCCATATGTAACATTATTATGAGAGAGTTTATCTTAGAAAAGGCATCTATTCATTAGGCAAAGGCATCCATTCATTAGGCAAACAGTCTTTGCATGCTATTTTGTAATCAATTAAAAATCTAGGAAAGTCTGTTTTATTCCAGAAATAACTCTGTTTATACAGTTTCTGTCCATGTGTGTTTTTGTCTGCTGTTCATCAAAATGTGGAGGCAAGCATTGTCATGATAGAAGCCAACATCATGATGATTGGTCCATTCTAACTTTGCTTCAATTTCTGCTTTCAAAACTGCTATTTGAGAACAATATTTTTTTAAAATTTATTTTGATTTAGTGGCAAAAACTTCATCGTATACAACTTCCTAGTAGTCCCACCATATGCAAAGCATAACTTTTTGGGTATGCAGTTTCCCTCTCAGTATTACCAAAAGAAGTTTCTTAGACTTGCCCCATGATTTTTTTCTTGTAACATTATTGTATAGTATCTACTTCTTATTTCCAGTGATGAGCCATTTCAAAGATAGAACTTTTTACTCCTTTTCAGCAAAAAATGACATATCGAAACTCGAGCAAATGTTTCTGCTTTATTAAAGCATGGGATTTTAGCAGCTTACATACCCAGGCTTCTTCAAGTGATCATGCACTGCATTTTTGGAATATTAGTTTGATAATTTCTTAACCGTATAACATGGATTTTCAGTGATAACTTCTTTTAATAGATCCTAGTTTGTAAAGGATGGTTTTCCAGAGTGGGCATCTTCAAGGCTGGAATTGCCATACCTCTGTAAACAAACTCATACTTTAAAAATTATGCTACAATACATAGTGCAATTGTCATATTCAAAAGACCATATTTAAACATCCATTTCAATAATTGTCACTTCTTATCAACACTAAGAAAGCAGTTAGAAGAAAATGCACTTCGATTTGAAAAACCACAGAACATTTTGGATGCCCCAATATGATATAGCCGTTCTAGTAGTTGTCTGCTAAAGGTATGGAACTACATGTAATAGAATATATATCATATTGCTTATGTGTGCCAAATATAAAATGCAAATTTTATTTAGATAATTAATTTCAAAATGTTATAATCTGTCTGATATTATGATCAAGAGCTTCTAGTTTTTAAGCAAAATTACAGGTATTTTAATAAGACTTAACAAAATAATTGAAAATTCCATGATTTAATCTGAGTTTGATTAGGAGAGAATTAATAACCTTCAGTTAAGGGAAAAACAATATGAAGATCGAGTATTTTGCTATATTTTCATTTAGTGATTTTTATCTTCTAATTGCAGAAAAAAAAAAATAAACATATTTACACATTTTTATTTAATGAATTAACTTTAAAACCTTAAAAATAGGCCTTAATTTCAATTTGATAAATATTTCATTTTCTTCTTTTTTGCTATAGTAAATGTATACTGAATGAAAAGTATAAATGGCATAACTATTTTTCAGGTTAAACAGGGTGTAATTTCAGAGAAAAGTGGTTACTGCCCAACTGATTTATACAGTGGGTGAGTATAGTATTGATGCTTATGTATTGGAATTTTGTAGAATTCAAGAAGTTTGAATATTTTATATTGAAGACATATAAATATTGTTAGTCCAAAAGAGCAATTTGCCCTGAACAACTATTACCATAATTTCCAGAAGAAAGGCCGCATCAGCATAAACTCCGCTCTTGAGAAATATGGCGGGAAAAAATTAAAATTACGCAGAAACGCCACAGTAGATTAAATCGCATGTGACATCGTTGTGGACCGTATAGACGCAAAATCTTGACCTATGTTCTGATATATGACATATCAGTTAAGAAAAATGCATGACATGAAACTTTAACTCAAAAAATAAATTAAAGGTAAGAAATGCTGAAAATATATTTACGTTCACAAATATACTTATATTTATCCACAAAAGAAGTCTGTATTTGTCATACTCATACTATATTATAAAAAATGTTGCAACAACAAGATGTTAAATTTGGATGAGAAAAGAAAATTTTAAAATTTACTTACAAAGGAATTAACAGCAAACTGTACATCAAAATCTGATTCTTCACTATCTGAATTAAAAAGATTTAGTAAATCCTGATCTAAGTCTTCCAGATTGTCACATTCATCATCCTCTTGGGTTGCAGTCTCTTTATCTGAGGATATACTAATTTTAGCTTCTTTTTGCAATTTTTGACGATGTTTTCACTGATTTCCACGCACTTCCTACCCACTTTGCAACTTCTTCATAAAATGCTCTACGCAATTTGTCGCTTTTGGTATATGTATGCAATGCTTGACTCATCCAACACTCCCATTGCTTTCGGACTTCAGCTTTGAAGGATTTATTACATGACAAATCTAATGGTTGTAAGAGTTTTGTCAAACCACCAGGAATTATTGCTACGGTCGTAGACAGTTTCTGACATCTGGTTTTCACTGAATGAGCACGCATGGAATCCATTATCAATAACCCCCTTTTGGTTGGAAAAAAGATCCCTTACAACACTCCAAACTTTTTGTAGCCACTCATGCATGTTTGTTTCACACATCCATCCATTTTCGTTTGCACAAATAATTACGTCATTAGGAAAATCTCCCTTTGGAATAGTTTTTCTTTTAAAAATGATCATTGGCTTGAGCTTGTCACCATTTGTGGCACAAGCTAACACACATGTAAATGACATTTCTTTCACGTCCTGTCGTAAGCACAGATATAGTATTTGCACCAGTTTCATCAACAGTTCTGTTTGCAGAAGAGTTGAAAGCTAATGGCATTTCATCCATATTTATTATCTGTGATGGAAGAATTTTTTTTGTCAATAATATCTGTCACATATTTTAGAAAAGATTCCTTTTCATCCTGCCAGTCCACTGGTAATTGTTGCCCAACTGTTGTTCTTGTACGTACAGAAATATTTTTTCTTTTCATAAGTCTGCTACATGAGCAAGGCCCTCCTTTGAAATCATTTATGTTCATTTGTTTTGCCATAAATTTTGCTTGTAAGCGAATTTTTACAGTCGAAATTGCCATTCCCTTTCCTCATTGCTCCTTTATCCAGTTTGCAAGGTCGTACTCTAGACTCGGCCACCTTACAATACCACTTCTTTTGGCTCTTTTCTGTTGTGGCATATTTTTAAGTTTTTCTTTTTCAGTTCTCCAATGTTGAATGCATCTTTCTTCCACTTCAAATTCTCGAGCTGCTGCTCTATTTGTAAGTTGTTTATTACGTGAAATTACATTAAGCTTAAAACCAAAACTAAAGCTTCTGTGCTGTTTAGGTGCCGTTTTCAAAACTTTTTCGCTCCCTTCTTACTTAAAAACTCTCCAACAAGTACTTGTACCCAAACTAAGGGGATCTGTATCTGGCAAAAAGACAAGAAAAATTGTTTCTTGCTGAGGAAGAAATATGTCAGGATTCGTTATTGCAAGGCAGGTGGTGTGCGCCTTTGAAAAAAATTGCAGTAGATTTACAATGGAAAAGGCAAGGGTGGGGAAAGGATGGGTCATGGAAGATTCATCGAATGGCAGAGAAGAGAGACTATTCAAACTGATAAGAATGATGATTTGAAAGAGGGAAGAATGTTATTGTTTTGAGATCCCGTTTAGGGTAAATAAGGCACATAGGTCCATTCAAGGGAAAGAATGTAAACAAAATAAAGTTTGCAGAAAGCAACTGAGTGGTCTTTTGTGTGGGAACAGCACCAATCTATGTGCAATGGCAAGGTCATCCAAACTATGTACAATAATAAGGTCATTCAAACTGTGCACAATGACATCATAGGTAATATTTTTTTTTAGTGCACCTAAGCGCCGCATGGGTAGAAACACTGTACCCACTGAAAATTTAAGTTTTAAACACGTAAACACCGCAGCGTTTCTTCCAGAAATTGTGGTAACTTTGTTTTGACATTTTATGTTGAAAACTATAAATGGAGAATCACTTTTCAAATTGTTGCCACCAAATATAAGAGCCCTGTATTATATTTAAAGAAAATGTACATCAAAATCTGATTCTTCACTATCTGAATTAAAAAGATTTAGTAAATCCTGATCTAAGTCTTCCAGATTGTCACATTCATCATCCTCTTGGGTTGCAGTCTCTTTATCTGAGGATATACTAATTTTAGCTTCTTTTTGCAATTTTTGACGATGTTTTCACTGATTTCCACGCACTTCCTACCCACTTTGCAACTTCTTCATAAAATGCTCTACGCAATTTGTCGCTTTTGGTATATGTATGCAATGCTTGACTCATCCAACACTCCCATTGCTTTCGGACTTCAGCTTTGAAGGATTTATTACATGACAAATCTAATGGTTGTAAGAGTTTTGTCAAACCACCAGGAATTATTGCTACGGTCGTAGACAGTTTCTGACATCTGGTTTTCACTGAATGAGCACGCATGGAATCCATTATCAATAACCCCCTTTTGGTTGGAAAAAAGATCCCTTACAACACTCCAAACTTTTTGTAGCCACTCATGCATGTTTGTTTCACACATCCATCCATTTTCGTTTGCACAAATAATTACGTCATTAGGAAAATCTCCCTTTGGAATAGTTTTTCTTTTAAAAATGATCATTGGCTTGAGCTTGTCACCATTTGTGGCACAAGCTAACACACATGTAAATGACATTTCTTTCACGTCCTGTCGTAAGCACAGATATAGTATTTGCACCAGTTTCATCAACAGTTCTGTTTGCAGAAGAGTTGAAAGCTAATGGCATTTCATCCATATTTATTATCTGTGATGGAAGAATTTTTTTTGTCAATAATATCTGTCACATATTTTAGAAAAGATTCCTTTTCATCCTGCCAGTCCACTGGTAATTGTTGCCCAACTGTTGTTCTTGTACGTACAGAAATATTTTTTCTTTTCATAAGTCTGCTACATGAGCAAGGCCCTCCTTTGAAATCATTTATGTTCATTTGTTTTGCCATAAATTTTGCTTGTAAGCGAATTTTTACAGTCGAAATTGCCATTCCCTTTCCTCATTGCTCCTTTATCCAGTTTGCAAGGTCGTACTCTAGACTCGGCCACCTTACAATACCACTTCTTTTGGCTCTTTTCTGTTGTGGCATATTTTTAAGTTTTTCTTTTTCAGTTCTCCAATGTTGAATGCATCTTTCTTCCACTTCAAATTCTCGAGCTGCTGCTCTATTTGTAAGTTGTTTATTACGTGAAATTACATTAAGCTTAAAACCAAAACTAAAGCTTCTGTGCTGTTTAGGTGCCGTTTTCAAAACTTTTTCGCTCCCTTCTTACTTAAAAACTCTCCAACAAGTACTTGTACCCAAACTAAGGGGATCTGTATCTGGCAAAAAGACAAGAAAAATTGTTTCTTGCTGAGGAAGAAATATGTCAGGATTCGTTATTGCAAGGCAGGTGGTGTGCGCCTTTGAAAAAAATTGCAGTAGATTTACAATGGAAAAGGCAAGGGTGGGGAAAGGATGGGTCATGGAAGATTCATCGAATGGCAGAGAAGAGAGACTATTCAAACTGATAAGAATGATGATTTGAAAGAGGGAAGAATGTTATTGTTTTGAGATCCCGTTTAGGGTAAATAAGGCACATAGGTCCATTCAAGGGAAAGAATGTAAACAAAATAAAGTTTGCAGAAAGCAACTGAGTGGTCTTTTGTGTGGGAACAGCACCAATCTATGCACGATGACACGGTCATCCAAACTATGTACAATAACAAGGTCATTCAAACTATGCACAATGACATCATAGGAAAAATTTTTTTTTTAGTGCACCTAAGTGCTGCATGAGTAGAAACGCTGCATCCGTCGAAAATTTAAGTTTTAAACACATAAACACCATGGCGTTTCTTCCAGAAATTCGGTATTTAGCAGGAGATAAATGGATAAACATTGTAACCCTTGATGAAGGATGCATTTGAAAAAATTAACATAATCAAAAATGTGTATTTTTTTTTTAAAGAGAGAGAAAAAAAATGAACTAACCTGGTTCCTTCAATGCAAAGAAAGTTTCAGTAAGGTGGTTTATGATTGTTACATGATTCTAAAAATATGGGCATGTGGAAGCCCTAATTTGAATTTGAAATTTGTTTTGCTATCGATTTCATATACTCTTCAAGGATTTTTTTATTAACAAACTCGGCGATTTCAAAGTGAGCAATGGAAACACTGTACGGAAAAAAAAAACATTTTTATTTCCAGTACATGAGACTCTGTATCAGAAATTCTAAAGATATGCTCGTTGCTCGTTTTTAAAATTATTTTGCGATATTGCGTTAAACTGAATTTTATGGTTTGAGTACATAGAACATGATATTTAATAAATAAAGGTAGCATACAAAACTTTAAAAAAAAGTCCCTTTGGACATAATTTAAAATCTGAAGCCTTTCAGATTTTTTTCTTTCTTTCTTTCTTTTTTTTTTTAATAATTTTTTTAATAAAATTATGCATGTGTTTTGAACTCAGCTATAAAGCCAAAATATTGAATTTTGTAAGCATTGAAATATTTTGATGTGCACAGAATTTCTAAATTTAAGTTTGTGAAATTAGTATACAAATATTTTGAAGTCAGTTAGAAATTAGCTGTACATTGGTACTGGTTCAGTAAAATGCTTTATGCATTTTGAAAGAATCTTTTTCAGGAGCCAAATGTCTTTGCTTTAAATATGAAAAAAACCAAGGGAAAAAAAATGTAACATCCTGCGTTAAGTGGAATCATAAGGAACATGGGAAAGGAGAGCTATGTTTATATGGTCATCTACTGTAGAAGGAATCTTTTCTATTTTTCATTAAAAATATTCTTCATCTATTGGAATTAAAATTATCAATTAATATTAACAGATTTTGATGATTGAATAAAGTTTCAAAATAATAAAATTCATCAGTTAAAGAAGTTTTTAGAATTCGTTTTAGCTGGATTAAGAAAATGTAAAAGCCAACAATGGTTAATAGTGGGAGATATGTGAAATTCTCTTTCTCTGATGGTTATTTCTTAATGCAAGAGAGCAGTAATTAGAGATCTGTGTTAGTGGCTTAGTTTCTGTTAAACCATATTAGCAAATGAAGTGCTTCCATTCATGTGTTATTAAACTATCAATTTTTGCGGTGAAAAATATATGGTATTTGAAGCAAAGTGCCTGAAAATAAAACATTTTTTTTTTTAATTTGTAAAATATTTGAATGGAAAGATGGTTGCTTTTTATAGATGTGCTGGATTTCTTGATATATCTATAATGAAAGAACAGTTTTCTTATTTAACTCTTGGGCATTCCTTGGTCTGCCACATAAAGGGAAGTATGAGTTCACACCCCCTGCCGAACCAGGCCCAGGGATTCAACACCTGTGCTCGAACCTTGGAGGGATTGTCACCAACACACCTGGTGTAACATGGACCCTAGGGCATCAATTTGCTACCTACCCATCACACGGGCTGCCTGTTGCCCAAGTACATTACCCAGTCCTTGGGCAATGGGGCACCCAAGTATTGGGTACTGGACCCAAATACCCGGGGTGCCACCCCCAGACAGAATCCAGGAGACCACCCTGGGCTACTAGAGGCTTGAGCTGTAGGATGTGTCACATCCATGGACCGACCAATAAGTGACCAATAATCTGAAAAGGTGAATGATGTTATAAAGAAATTTAAAAATAATAAATCTCCTGAGACAATATTCCTTCAGAACTATTAAAAGCTGCGGGAACTAGTTGCATTCTACTTATCATAGACTTAAATTCAACTTATCTGGGATTATGAGACACCCCAATGAATGGAAACTTGGTACCATCTGTTTGGAGGGATACAAAAAGGGAGATGTGCTTGATTGCAGTAGTTATAGAGGAATTAGTTGTTTATATTCATCCTATAAAATACTTTCAACTATTCTTTTTAACAGACTTTTACCTTGTGTTGATAATGCAATCAGCAATTGTCAGTACGGCTTTAGGAGGGGAAGATTAACTGTTGAGCATATTTTCAACCTAAGGCAGATTTTTGAAAAATGCAGAGAACTTGAAATTGAAACACACAATCTTTTTATTGATTTCAGAATTGCATGTGATTGCATTAATAGGGAATTACTTGTAGAGGCCATGCAGGAACTAAATATTCCAGAAAAACTTGTTGCTATTGTGGCTTTGATTCTTAAGGAAACAAAGATACAAATTCGTCTACAAGGTGACCTTAGAGAATGACTAGGTCAAGAATGGAGTCAGACGGATAGTTGCATTGGCATGCCTCTTCTTTAAAACTGCACTCAAAAAAGTTATTCTAGATTGTAAGAAAAGAAAGGAACTAAAGAAATTATTTTTAGTTAGACTATTAAATTGCTGTCTATACTGTTCCTTCTCTTAAACAGGCATTAATGGCATTGGAAAAAAGTACAAAAAGATTTAACTTATCTATGAACAAAAATAAAACTAAATATATGCTTTGTTTAAAATGCGATGTAATCATTTAGAAATTATTAACCATAAATTTGAAAAAGTCTACAATTTCACTTATCTGTGAGTGAAGATGAATTGTAAAAATGAGATAACTTCTGAAGTACTTAAAAGAATCTTTGCTGCAACAGACGTTTTTGTGACCTGAAAAGCTATTCAAAATCCAGCTTTCTCAAGTTAAGAACTAAATTACTTCTTTACTAGAGTCTTATCAGATATATCTTGACTTATGCATCGGAAGCTTGGGTGCTGACTATATATTATGGGGATTTTTGATATAAGGATTTTGCAGTGCATACTTGATGGGATCTGTATGAATGGATCATGGAGAACAAGATCTAACTTAGAGTTATACAACACTTATGGACAACCTGATGTAATAAAATTCTTCGAACTACTGAGAGACTTAAATGGTCTGGTCATCTGGCCAAAATGCACGAAGATCAGTGTTGTAAGAAAATCTTTCTGGCAAAGCCCATTGGAACCAGACCTCGAGGTAGACCCCTTGTGAGATGGATCGTTTGTGTTGAAAATGACCTAAACATTCTAAAGGTGAAAAAAACGGAAAACATTTGCCAAAAGTAGAGGTGCCTGGAGAAGGCCAGGACTGTCGAGCCAATGAAGAAGAAAAAGATGATTTAAGGAGACCATACTAGTTTGAAATGCTTGCAGTGATTGCAGTACACATCATAATAGTTCAGAAAAAAATGTTCAGTTGTTATGCTTTGAAAACACTGTCATTTTCTTTGGTAATTTTCAGCATTCTTCAGTGATATGTTGAATGAAACATTTAATAATGTTTTTCTTAAATGTATGTTTTGCAACAGTGCTATGAATATTTAATAGTGGTGTTTTGTGACTCTTACTCAGCAGATTGATGATGGAATTTTGAAATTTGATTTTAAATTGATGAAAAATATATTTTTCTTTGTATGTTATCTACAGTATATTTTAAATAACACTTCAGAATCTAAGTAAACAATAAAAGTTGTTGATGAATTATTTTTACTTAAACATAAAAGCTGTGCATAACCAATATTCAGTTGCTGTTTAAAAAATATTTCAGTTGGTATGAATCATTAAGAAATTTTCCTCAGGTGTAAAATGCTCACCTTAGAAAACAGTCACCAACTCCCCAAAAATTGATAAGGTGAAAAAAAAAACATGGGAATTAGAAAAGATAACATTTATGATGCTAGGGTAACAGTTAGTAAAAAACAGAATGTACTAGCACTCCCTCTCACTCAACCTCCCCCCCAAATACCCTTTTTTATATATGTATATATATAATGTGTCTGTGTGTTTTGTTTATTACCCAAGCTCTGTAATAAATGACTGATTACAGTCATTCGCCATCCTGTTTTTTTTTTTTTTTTAAATTTTTTTTCTCAATTGTAAGGTATTATTTATTTGTCTTTAAAGTTACTTGAAAAGTTCTTTAGAGTTTTCCCCTTATCTTTTCAGGTGTCCTATCAGAATGCGCCACAGCCTGAAAATGTTACTCAAAACTCCACAAAATAATTTTAGGATATTTAAAGACCAAAAACTTATTTATTCCGAAGAGAAAAAGTCAAACTTAAATGATGTGCTTTCAGATTTTTTTTTATTTTTTTCTCAATTGTAAGGTATTATTTATTTGTCTTTAAAGTTACTTGAAAAGTTCTTTAGAGTTTTCCCCTTATCTTTTCAGGTGTCCTATCAGAATGCGCCACAGCCTGAAAATGTTACTCAAAACTCCACAAAATAATTTTAGGATATTTAAAGACCAAAAACTTATTTATTCCGAAGAGAAAAAGTCAAACTTAAATGATGTGCTTTCAGATTTTTTTGATGTAAATGATAAGTTAAGGTTTGTACCTTTCTTTCTGTCATTAGTTATATAATTTATGGGAAAAATTGTACGTAAAATCTGTTTTATATATGCATTCTTTTTATTTAGTTATTCAGATTTGTTGTGTACTCTTATTATCCAAGTGTTATTGCGACCTCTTGAAGCTGTCAATTTACCCATCTCTTCAGCAAAGAAAGTTAGTCAGATGTGTATAAATGCTTATTCTGGTTGCTCTAAATTTGGTAAGTTTTTCATATGATTTTTTTTCTACTTTTAATACATTTTATTATTATGATACATGTAAATTTATCCCAAGAAACAATTTTGCAGCATTTCAAATTTTCATGCAGGTTTACAGAACTTTATAGAAAAGGGATATAGTGCATGATCTCTGTGCTGCAAGCTTAGGGAAAAAGATAAATGCTTTATTTTTAATAATTAAAAAAAATAATTGCTTATAGATTTTCCATTTTTCATTCAAGTTTTCCCAAAATATCTTCATAACTTTAAAAACATATCCATATATAGATTACATACAGCCATGTCACCAGAATTTTAAGGTTACTTTCAATATAAACAATTATTCCAAATTATTAATAGACATTTGTAAAACTCAGTTTTAGCTGAACATTCTACTCATTTTTTCCCCTTCTCACATTCTCTTAAGAAATCTGTAAGGTAGCTCAAAGTATGTGTCTTTAGCAATTATACAATTATATCTTTCTAGTTAAAATTACAGCCTCTGATCAAGTTATAATATGAAAAAATCTGTTTTATTGTTTGGATTGTTTTTATTATAAAATTTTGAAGATGGAGGGATTAAATTTGCATATTTTTGAATCACTTATCAAAACATAGTCAAGAAAGTAATGTTAATATAATGTTGAGTATTACAGTTTTTCATAATGCGTTATGTTGTTTTCTACATAATTGATAAACTAATGGAAAAAATAGACAAAAAAAAGGGGGAGGAATTTGAATAAAAATTTATTAATGGCAGAAATTTAATGACAAATAAATTGAAGCTATAAAAGTGAATCATTATAATCAATTTAAATAAGTTTTGATATTAATTATATGCTGCATTTTATTGGTATTTATGTATTAACTGAAACTGATTTCCATTGGTGGTAACTGTACATCTGTGGATCACTCTTGCAACTAATATGTAACCATAAGTGTCGTCTTTTAACCATATATATTCAATGTTATTCTGTTTGCTTCAGAATGCTCCATATTTTTTAAATTTTTATTCTTTCTTTAATAATTGTTTCTTTTAATTATTTAATTCTGGATCTGTGATATGCAGCAATTATTAAAAGAGAAGTTCTGTGATTTTTCCATGATTATAATATGTTGCTGATACAAACATCTGGTTCTTGTACATATATTTATATAAATAAATTCCAATTTTAATTTAAAAATAATTAACTTTTATGTGTTTTAGATCCTTGCCACTTCTTGCCTGTAGGATGTGTGCTAGATAAAATACTTCGTGTTCAGACTCTTGCTTCTTTCTGCATTTCAGATGTGTATTCATTATATTTGAAAATTAAAAGCTGTAATACTCATCAGTAAGAGAACTTTGCTTTATTTTGTGTATTTAAAATATCTGTTTTTGGCCATTCAAATATGCATTTTGTATTTAGACATTATAAGGAAAATTCAATGCTATATTTTTCTCAAATAATAAGCATATCACATTCATGCAAATACACACAGACAAGTACACACATATATATGGCATGGATTAATTTGGAAATGATGCAGTTTATAGAGATTATTACAAGCAGCTGCTGTTTTTAGAACAGAAACAGAAAACACCCAAATTAAAATAAAGAATTAAGAGGCTATTGCAAATTTAAATTAGAATTTTGATTTGCATGTTTTTTATCTTACATGTATATATGTATATATTACATGTCATATGTATACATGTAATACATATGTACATAATTAT
>KK114762.1:305665-345430 GCA_000611955.2 Stegodyphus mimosarum
AATTGCACAGCAAAGACTTTTGATATCAAAGCATAATTACAGTGAACAGATTATACAGGGTGTCCGAAAAGTCTTTCCCTGATTACATAAATTGTTAACTCAGGCTAGAAGTAAGATACAAATATGAAACTGGTGTCTAATTGTTTATAAACTATCAAAGTTTTTTTCACACATTTTCCGTCCACACATTAGCCAACATCAGTGGAGGGATCGATTCAACGACTGTGGTTATCTGTTGCCGCAGGGTTTCAAGATCTGGTACACGTGTTCGGTAGACCTCGTCCTTGACATAACCCCATAAAAAGAAGTCTAATGGGGTTATGTCAGGAGAGCATGGAGGCCAAACCGTTGGCCCATCACGACCAATCCATCGTCTAGGAAAGGTCATATCGAGATAGGCACGGACGTCCAAACTCCAATGAGGCGGTGCACCATCTTGCTGAAACAAGACATCGGGGTGACACTGAAGCAGCTGAGGAACAGCATGCAGTTGCAACATGTCCAGATACACTGCAGATGTGATGGTAGCCTCAGTGAAGAAGAATGGCCCGATAATTCGATTGTGCAATAGCGTGCACCAAACATTCACCTTTGGACTGCCTCTGGTGCACTCCATGACCTCGCCAGAAGGTTGTGAACCCCAAATGCACACATTATGGCGATTCACTACTCCACTGACAAAAAAGGTCGCTTCATCAGAAAAGGCAATTCGTCTGAGATAACCATCATCGTCCTCAATACGTGATAGCATTTCGACCGCAAAGTCATATCGACGTGTACTGTCATTGGGCAACAAGGCCTGAATAATTTGCACTTTGTATGCACGAAACAATAAATGTTTGTGTAAAATGTCATGGAGAGAGCTTTTTGGTATCTGTAATTCATGTGAAGCCCTGCGCACCGATTTCTTCGGACTTCGCAGAAAAGACTGCCTCACAACTTCCACCCTGTCTGCTGAGGTTCTTGGCGGACCGGACCTCGGAAGGTCAGCAACCGATCCTGTGTTCTTGAACTTCTCATACCAGGCTTTAATGCTCTTGACATCAGGTGGATTCCTTCCAAATGTTGTCTGGAAGTGTCTCTGCACTGCGGTTGATGATCGTGTCTCATGGTACCACAGGACACACTGTGCCTTCTCCTGATTGGTTAACATGGCTTCTTGGGCACTGCACCTCATCCACTACTTACGTACTTCGAACCTAAAGCTGAGAAAAAGCTTTGATAGTTTGTAAACAATTCGACACAAGTTTCATATTTGTATCTTACTTCTAGCCTGCGTTATCAATTTATGTAATCAGGGAAAGACTTTTCGGACACCCTGTATTTCAGATCACATTACAAGAATGTGTACATTACTCGAATTAAATTTCAGGTACATAACAGATTAATATTGGGACACTGGGTTCAAATTTCATCGCATTCCAGGAATAACTGTGCAGTAGAGATCAGATGATGGATAACTTTTCAGAATTACTGAGGTAAAAATTATATTAGAAAAGTTACTGCTTTGCTTTTTTCAGAATGCATATTAATCATTATATATATGTATATATGAGAGGAGCATGCTCAAATTTAAAAGCTGAGTCAAAGGGCTATTGTTAATTTATTATTATAAAGGTAGATATTTTATATTTTGCACATATATATGTATGTGATGATTTAATGCGTAGGAGGAATCCGTGTATTTTAAAAGTTGGCAGTCGTGATGGCAAAGTGGCAAAGACTATGTATGTGATGATTTAATGCGTAGGAGGAATCCGGGTATTTTAAAAGTTGGCAGTCGTGATCGCAGAGTGGCAAAGACAGGAAGGAGATATTTATACCAAACCAAGTTCAGCTAATTATCATCTTTATTTCTAGTCACATTACACTGATTCCTTGTAGACATATTACTGTTTAATCATAAACAATTGTGATAATTTTTTATATATACAGGTTAACAGGGTCGACATCATTTTAGATGGACAAGCAGAGCATAGAAGATACATTAGCAGTGGCAGAAGCTAGGGAAAGGAATGAAGAATAATGATGTAGTTATTGTGTCAAGAGTATTTATACTAAATCTGATGTATAAGTACAGCTAATCTGTGACTGGTTAATTTTAGTTTTAGTTGCCTTTTTTAATAGTGTTACATAACATAGAAGGATCTCAAATTTGGGAGAACAGATCATTTTAGGAAGGGAGAACACCAAATCTAGAATGTTAATTTTGAGATCACTAATTATTCTTACAACAGTTATCATATTTTGTTATAGGCTGTTTTCCAGTGACTGCAGAAGAAAAAATTAGAAAAGTGATTTAGTTTTAATGCAGTCATCATCTGTACAACGTGGTGAGTGCTGTGATTTACTGCATGAGTTTTTCTGTGTCAAGGTCATCTAAAGCAAAAAGAATTCATCTAACATGGGGAGTGAAGAAATTGAAGAAATCGTGTAACAACATCTGGATACTTCTAGTGCTGTTAAGCGATGTGATGTATGTGCGATGAAAACTTCATTGCTATTTTTCTTGCCCTTTTCAAGTAGCGTTACATAGCATAGAAGGATTTTGAATTTGGGAGAACAGATGAATTTAGGGGCAAGAGCACCAAATATAGAATATTAATTTTGAGATAGCCAATTATTCTTACAGCAGCTATCATATTTTATTATATCTTACATATTATATATATATATATATACACACACCCTTGCTTGTTTTCTCCATAATTATCTGTTTCTTTTCCTTAATCAAGAAATATTTGGTAATTTAAGTGTAAAAAAATTCTTTAAAAGTTTATAACTTTAGTGGTAAAATATATTAAAGTTATTTTGATTATTGTAAGAATAGTTTGTTATTGAATCTAAAATGAAATCTTTCACAAAAAGGAGGTTTGACAATATTGGGTGCTATGCAAGATCTGAAATTCCTCACTATCTTGGTGAGCCAGATAAACATCCAGATGAAACTGACTACCAGTATGCTTCCAGAAAAGTAAGTTAATTAAATAATCTTTGGATATTTAAATAAGACCTAAAAATGTAAGGGAAGAGCTCATATAATTAATTTTACTTTTAAATCATCACAGTAGTAACTGTCTCATACAATAAAAGTTTCTTAAATTGAAATACTTGTTACGCATATATTTATAAATATATAGATCAATTTACAGAGCTAATACTCTCTTATACTAAAAGAAATAAAGTGATGCACGCATCTGATTTGCTGTGAGAAATTTAGACATACAGTAGAATGTCACAGATTCATTTACATATTATTACAATTGCATAATAATCATGAAGCAATTTAAACTTGTGAAGAAACTTGTGAAGTCTCTTATTAAAAAAGTTTAAATTCATAGTTTCTTTCCAATTTTTCATACATAATATTTAGAATAAGTTTATAATTTTAAATCTTAAAAATTTTTTGAAATGATGTTTAAATTGATGTATTATTTATTAATGTTAGGAATAATATAGGTTTATTTCTAAAATATGGTTAGATACATAAAATACATGCATTCACAAAATATTGTAGAATTTCTGCACTAAGTTGCAAGTTTCCTATTACTACCAATTTAGGGGCATTTCAGGGCAGAATTGACTACTATGACAAATAATCATAAATTAAAAACAGTTTATCTATCTTTATTTTATTCTTTTTCTCCCATCATACTAGGTTCTGAATAATTTATTTATATTTATTTATTTTAATAGGTATGGGAATTTCTTGTTGCATTAACCGTGAAGGATTGTTCTATTATGCTAGTTTTGAGACGTCTTATTAAAAGGTATAGTTTGTTTTTCATCTGTAATTACAGAAAGAGGAAATAGCTAAACATTCTTATGATATGCTATATAAAATGCAGTTATGAACTAAAATTATTATGCTGTATCCTAAGTTTGTTTATTTTATTTTATAATTATAGGGTAGTTAAGATTTGCAGTTTAGACATAGGCTTAAGAAACTTAGTAAATTGTTAATAGTTAATCATCTGTAAATAGTTAATCATGTGCACATATATTATTGCAGCATGTAATTGCATCTGTGGTAAGCTATTTATAGAAATAAATGCTTGAATTTTAATTTGTCAAAAAAATGTAAAGGCAATTAAAGGCAACTTATGGATATTTATACATAAATCATTTTAAGAGAAAGTTTCCAGAACTTTTTTATTTCGTAAAACACCTGACTACAAAGTAATATGCGGTACACAGGAGTGGACAAATACTTCTAACCATGGGGCTCAAAGATCATTTTCAGTACATCATGTGGTCAGGGCCATCTCATAGTGTGATAGTGCTTGGGTGAGAATCTTTTGCACCTCCCCTATTATTTGCCAGGATGTGATTTGAGGCAGCTGTCCTTTGTAGAAATTTAAAATAGCAATTTGTGCACTTAATTTCATATTTTTTAGTTTAAATAATGAATATAATATTCAGGTGGTGAATATGAGGTCACTGTGGTCCTGCATGTGTGCAGCTCAGCCAGTAGAATAAAAAATGTACGCATAAATTTCAAGGAATATAAAGCAAAAAAATAAAATAAATAAATAAATAAAAAATAATAATAAATAAATAATCAAATATGATTAATCAAACATTTTTATAAATTTATAGGTATGCAGACTTTTTTTTGGCAAACACTGTGCCATTAAAACAGTTATTAATTAATATATACTTAATATGTGAGCCATGAAATCTTGGATGTTTGTTTGCTATTATTTTATGCTAATTAGGTTCCAACTCACTTGTAGCAGTCCTTGATACTGAATGTTTTATAAGTTTTTATCAGTAATTTGTGATCGATATTTATTTTTCATGTACTTGTTAACGAAAAATTTCTTTCACATAACTATGTTGATGCAAATAAACTGGCAATTTGTAGTCTCGATAAGTATGGGATCTGATTGACCACTGGAGTAGTCATGCATATATGTGTGCATATACACTTTAACAAGAGATGCATACTTGCGCTGCTGATTTTAGTGGTTTGCTTATGAAATCAGGTAGGAAAGAGATTAAAATTTTGTTTGACAGTTTTGAAATCTTTCTCTTTTTTTTGGGGGGGGAAGGGTGGTTATTTTGTAAAATGAATTTTCATTCTGTTAATGGGCCCACCAGCAACCGAGCAGTATGTTGTTGAATACTGGTAGTTCAGTCCGAGGTTCGAATCCCGCGACCAGGCTGGCTTAATGGGTGTTTTCATGGTTTTTCCCATGTGTAATGTGTATACGAGCCAGTTTCCCTTAGAAAGTCCTCCATGAAGGTATCCCTTCCCTTAGCAGATAGCTTTCAAGGCTTTGCCACCATAATGAAATAAACTAAACCAAACCAAACCATTCTGTCAATGATATTCTCAAACTTTTTGAATTACTATATTTTCAGTATGGATTGCGGGGAAGGAAGTAAGTGAAAGCTAGTTGGTAAAAATGTCAAGAGATTACACAAAATGTTTAAGTGCAATGCCAGTTTATTTTGCTAGATAGTGTTTAATCAGTATGGAG
This sequence comes from Stegodyphus mimosarum, assembly GCA_000611955.2. Taxonomy (NCBI): domain Eukaryota; kingdom Metazoa; phylum Arthropoda; class Arachnida; order Araneae; family Eresidae; genus Stegodyphus; species Stegodyphus mimosarum. Next base: position 311,152 of record KK114762.1, read on the forward strand.
TTATATGCTCGAGCATTTCTGTAGACATTCTTCCTTGTTGCCGTTTTCATATTTCGAAGGCTATAAAAATGTATTTCCCTTCCTAAAAATGTATTTTTATCTACTGAAGTTTTAGTGGATGTTCTGCAAATCAAAGTAAATAAATAAAAAAAAATTGACTTTTCTTTTTTCCTTGTCCATGCATGTCTTTGACTGGGAAGATGTTTTTGATTTCTAACCAGATGATGCTATCGTGTCAGTGAGTCATATAAAAACACCATATCGTCTTCCCTGTAATTAAATTTAGAAATCTTTATCAGTCATAGGAATTAAATCTTTCTGATACTCTTATGACATTTCATTCTGCTTTTGCGATAAAATTCATGAATTCATTTATTGATAAACAAAATAGACATGTAGATCATTGATACGAATACTGGGATAACTTCCAACTGGTAATCCAACCTATAATATTATTTTTCCAAAAAGTTTTCCCATCTGTTTTGTGAACTTTATGCCAGACATACTCAGTGCTTCCATTGCTTGTCTAGATTGAAGGACATTTATTATTCGTATCATCTTAAACAGAATTGCAGCCTTCACAAAATCTTTTATGCCATTTGCACATTTCTCCCTTGCATTATTGCATAAACTTTTTGAAGCAATGCTAATGATTTTGAGGATGATTTAAACTGAAAAACAGTTTGGCATGCTGCTCTCATTAAGTAGTTTAATGAGAGATCTATCAGTTTGAATTCCCATGAGTCTTTGTGTACATCACAAAAACAAATTTCTTCTATTGCTGTTGGAAAGGAAATTATGCAGTCATACTATCTGTGGTGTGATGCTATGGATGCTTAAAATTATGATAAGTTTTTATGGTACTTATGTATTATCCCATCAGCTGTGAAACAATTACCAAGCAGTATGATTTATTAGTGCCAATTATAGATGAACATGACATGACAACTCAGCCATAACATCTGCATTTTTGTTTGATGTAACCTCAATTGATTCTTGGTAAGCCACATTTTATTTTTATGAACAAGGAGAAAAACTAACTGATGCTGTATTTTATCCCTTACATTTTGGAGGGGGGGAGAGTGAGAGAAATTAAAATTTGGTACCTGCCTACAGAACACCAAGCAGTAGATTGTTTTTAAAGTTATGGGATCCTACCATCCAAAAAGATGCCTATTAATGGATTCTATATGTTCAGCTGAATGTGGCTAACAAAACAGTAGTAGTAGAAAATTGAAAGAAATTGTAGAAATCAGTTTAAACCTTTTTATGAAACACAAAAATGAAGTGGGTTGAATACTGATTGTTTATTAGATAAAGAGGCATCAGTTCATTCAGAATTCCACTGAAGTGACTGCTGCATCTTTAGTGGGATCTCCACTAATTTTTATGGTTTTACAGTAGCCAACTTCCATGGTCGACAGAATAATACTTAAGTACTGTTTCTGCCATTATTCGTGTATAATAAAATAACTTTTGAAAACCTTTTTAGGTTATTTAGTGTTTTAATCATTTATTCTTAGATCTAAATACACCCTGCTAATACACAACTAATTAAATTTCAAAATTATCTTCGTAGAAATATAGAAAATTTTTTAGAATCAAAGAACATCACTTAACTGTATTGAATCTGGAAACTTATTTTGTTTACAATTGAAAATCACTTTATTCTTGGTATCAATAAATCATTGTGATTTCCTAAGGTAGATATTTTTTTTTACTTGTATGGTATTCTAATGCATAAATACTTTCCAATATTTCCTTTTAAATACTTATGAGTAACTTGTATATTTTGATTTGTAACTCCCTAAACTCTCCATCAAGGTCAGTATTGCAGTAGACCCCATATTAATGGTGTAATACTGGGGATAAAATCCATAGTTAACCTCAAATCATGGATAATCTTAACATGAGTTAAAAATGCACAAAGGAAAAGAAAAACCATATTACAGTTAACAAAAAAAATATTAACAATTATCTGTAGTTTGCATGGTTATGTAAATTAAATCAGCATTCAGAACTAAAAAACACACTTAAAAATGGAGAGAGCAATACTTAAGTTTATCTTACTCTCATTTTTCAGCAGGAGTCAATGGTAAACAGAAGAATAATGGCTTTACACATATTTTTATGATTTAGTAATTTATTTTTAATGACTGATGTAACTATGTTTAATTCCGAATTATGTGCATTTAAATTATGCACTATTGTAGGCAAAAACAATTTTACAGAGAATAAAATTATAAATTTTGCTTTTGAATTAATGGAGAGATCTTACATTTACTAAAAGTTACATTTATTAAGTTATTTACATTTATCAAAACAGTTTTCTCTTACAGATTTTTGGAGTAAAATGACACAGTCTTTGTTATCAGTGTTTAAGCAATACTAAAATTATTAACTCAGGATAATAATGAGAAAGCACAGATATTTCAAATAATTTTATGAGTAATTACAAGCCTAATATTAAGTAGAAACTAAGTAAGATGTTTTGGCTTTTTTAATTATATTTAACAAGAATATTGTTGATTATCTATAACAGAGAAAATATAATACTTTAATAGATTATGGACCAGATTCTAGTTGCATTTACTAAACTGCAGTAGTTTCTTTTCTGATGATTTCAAAGCTATCAAATTCTTTATAATATGATTTGTGATTAAATATGTACACCCCTCTGTGCCACATAACACTAGCTGCTGCTAATGTTGTCTTTATGCACTGCTATGAGAAGAGAGAGTGATTCCTAAAATTAGTCAGTTAAGAGATAGTGTTAGACTATTGGATATAAGATGACAGAATACTGGGCTGAATATTTTTGGGAACATGGAATGAATTTATTTTTGTACTTAGCAGGAGAATGTATGCAAAATATTTTTGAAATCGTCTGTAAATACTCTTAAGTGCATGTGCTTTCAACTTTAGTAATTCATTTATTGCCATCTGACTGTATACTTCAGATTAACACTCTGTGAACTGTTAGTATTTGCAAGAGCAGTGAAGGAAATATTGTAAATGCATGTTTAATGAATAAGGATATCACATAACCAGACTTTCTGAATTTTGCTTTGTTAATAAATCAAAAATGCAGATTTAACCAAGTGTGACATCACTTAACTTTACCATATAATTCCTTAACTAAATGTTCTTGTTAAAAGTAATGAATATGAAGTTTTGAAAAAATGTAAGTTTCATGTTTTGTAATGTGGCTTCGTTAATACACTGCATTATTTATAGTTCAATTATTATCTATTGTCTGATAAGATCTCCACAAGAAATTGAAAAAAAAATCTGCTATAATTTTCAGACAGTAGGACAAGTTTTTTAACTTTGATTAGTTATGTATCTATAATTTAAAAAAAATATTAAAATGGAAGTTATAGCAAATTTTGTTTTATCAGTTGTTAAAAAATGAGAGTACCTTTTAAATACATGAGCAAAAAATACTATATACTGCATAAGATGTTTAATAATAAATGTTATTAATTCAAAAAAGTGTTACAATGTAATTACAGTAGTGTAGTCATTCTTCAATCAAGAAAGAAAAACTGTTTTCAAAAGAAGTATAAAAGGCATTAATAAGGCATAATAAGCACAAAAAGTGTAAAAGTTCACTTTTTTTTAATGTGGTTAATGAAAAAGAAGAAAAATCAGTGCACTGTATCCCAAAAACATTTCTTTTTGTGAGAGGAATATAAAATTCCTGTAAATGTCCTTTGTCTCCAAGAAAATCGAGTGGTATTCTTTTGATGCTGTCCATTGTACCTTGTATATTTTGGGTCTGAACTGATGTATTTATCATAGTTGTTATAATAACACCAACTGGATCTTGCCAATTCTTTGTTTGCTTTTTGTTGTAACACAGCATGCTGGAAATGGAAGGGGATGATGGTTTAATGAAATTCTGTGAAGTAAGATTAACATGCTGAAAAAAAAATTAATATCTGTTGAATCAGATATCTATACTAATTCAAAATTTTAAATATATGAAGGCAAAAATGAGATTAGTAAAACTGAAATTTGACTCTAAATGACAGTTACAGGATGTCCACAAAGTTCCTGAACAACCTCAACAGCTTGTTGTTTTGGAATAGAACAACATATACCTTTGTGTTGGTCATACTTTCACTAGCAATGTTCAAAGCTTTTGTGACAAGTCAAATCTCTGTTTTAGCTAAACTCTGGCTGTTATTTGTTTAATGAAGAAAAATAGTCTTAAGGTCTTATCATGCAGCACCCCATACTAAACATTCATTTTTGAGCTGTCCTCCTTCAACTCCCTTGTGACATGAGGATTTTCAAATCCCAAATTTACTGTAAGCAGTAATGGGTAAAGTTGTTCAGGGTTTTTTTTGAATGCTCTATATATACCAGGGGATATTACATATAATAATAAAAATCAGATGACATTAAAAGAAGTACTGTATGTAAATTTATATGCTGTTTGCATGAAGTGCAACTGATGAACTGTTCTCACAAGAAGAAAAGAAATAAAAAAGTTCAGGTATGTCCTAGAAATTTGTAATTTTTATTTGAAATTCAAAATAAACTTATTTGAAATATTATTTTCTGCCTGTCTGAGGCTATTAAGAACTGAAATTTTGCAGTTAGTTCACCAAGGAGAAGTGTCTTTGCATTATCATGAAAAAGATGTAAAAAATTAAATTGAAAAATTTAAATAAACTTTTGGAAAAAATCACTTTCAGGTGAAGGGTTTGATGCGAGAATTTGTGTGCCAAGTTTAATAACTCTGGGCCTTTTCATCTCTGTACTACAAGGAGCCTGGACTCTTCTTTTTTTATTAAACTTTGCATTATGCAAAGTCTCCTTTTTTATTATTATAGATTTTTTTCTTTTATTATGCATACGTAATGACGCTTTTTCCTTTATCTTTTAATCATTTTTGGATCAATTTCTTTTGCAAGATTTTTATCTGTTGTTGCATTTATTGTAAATTTCACAATAAATTCCGAATTACAATGAGCAATTAAAGTGTCCCATATTAATTTTCGAAGGAAAAAAGTAAAGCATAAAATTATTAATATTTCTACATATAAGTTTCACTACAGAAATATTATTATTTTAAACATTATTGTTGTATATTAGGGCCAACATTTTATTTAACCATTCTGAGTCGTATTTCAATTTCTTTTCTTATAAACATACGTCATAAAATTGATACATCTCAATTAAAGTTCCCAAGAAAGTTTTATAAACAAGATGTTTTTATAATTCATGTTCTGCAGTATATTATGTTATTTAAATATATTCTAAATATTTATTTCTCGATTAAATATGACCGAGCTTTTATGGGCTGAGCATGGGGATGGGTATTTGTATGTGTTTGGGCAGTTGAAGATGTTAGGTGGGGTTGCCTAGAGTAAGAGAAACAAACCAGCCGGTTTGTCCCATGTTTTATTTAGTAGTTCTTACAATGAGTGAGAGGAATGTGCCCATCTGTATTGAGCAACACATAATTATAAAGGTTCTATGTCCATGAAAACGTGAAATGAGCCGAAGTGTACCACAGGGCGCATGCCCAGTTCGGGGAAGCTATCCTTTCATGGTCAAAAGTCTAGGTTTGGTGCAATGAATTCGAGCAAGGTCATGAACATGTTGCGAACGAAAGTCATCCCGTCGTCCTCCCACCAATGTGACTAATGAAAATATTGCACATGTTTTGAGCTTATCGAACAGGATCTATGCTGCACAGTGCTTCAAATGTCGGAAGAACTTGGGACCAGCTATGGAAATGTCAAATCAATCATCAGAAAACAGTTGAGCTTCTGCAAAATCTCAGCTCATTGTTTTCCAAAGTTGCTGAATGATGATAAAAAAGTTACACGAGTTTGCATTTCTCAATTTCTTGAAACTCATTCTGAAGAAGAAGAAGGGAAGCTTTTTTGCATAAAATTGTCACCTGTGATGAGACATGGGCGCATCATTACAGCTTTCAATCAAAACAAGGTTGGGTTGCAAGCATGGGCTGGAGAAGGAAAGGCAAAAGAAACCCCATAAAAGCCAAAACTCGATTGTCTGTGAGGGAAGTGTTGGCCACGGTGTTTGGGGACTAGAGGGAGGTCCTAATGGTGCATTTCTTACATAGACATCAGACTATCAATGCAACTTACTACTACAGTTTCTTGGATCAAGTTAGGCTTCAGTATCAACCCAAATCATGAGATTATCCCATCCACGAAGTGTTGATCTTCCATGACAAGCCCCACACAGAACGTGTAATGCAGCAGAAATGGTTTAAATTCACTGTAAAATATTTGATCATCTGCCTTACAGCCTATATTTATCACCATGCAATTTTCACATGTTTGGACACTTCAAAGGAGGACTTAGAGACAAGTAATTTGAGTCCAAAGATCAAGCGGATACATTTGTACACAACTGGTTAAATACCCATCCAACTTTATTCCACGAGAACAAACTAAAAAATTACCAAATCGTTTGGAAAAATGTATCATAAAAGGAGAAGATTATTTAGAAAAATAATTTGGAGAAATGTAGATGTTTCCTGTAAAATAAATTTTGTTTAAACAAAAGGTTGCGGTTATATTTGATTCAACCTCGTATATTAGGGCCAACATTTCATTTAAGCATTCTGACTCATATTTCAATTTCTTCTCTTATAAGCATACATCATAAAACTGATACATCTCAATTAAGGTTGCCAAGATAGTTTTATAAACAAGGAATTTTTACAATTCATGTTCTGCATTATATTACATTATTTAAATACTATATTCTAAATATTTATTTCTTTAGTTATAATTAAGTTTGATAATAATTTTAACACAAAAAATGATACAATAAATGTATTGTTTGCATTTTATTCATCTTTAAAATATATTTTAAGAACTGTTTTTTAAGATTTAAGTACTTTATGTATGTATTAAAGTCCATAATAAATTACTGGGAATTAATGGCAATAAAATTTTGCTATTAATAAAATATTTATGAGGAAATGAATATACACATTGGGTTTCCTATTTTTAGAAGCTTATTAAAGCTGTAAGCACATTTTTTTTAATATTAAAATCATAAAGTCAGTATATAGAAATTGTTTATAATTTTATTTCACTCAGTAGTGTATTTAGTGAAACTATGGAATTTTATTTTTTATGAATGAATTTTATGTTACTGTTTTAATGTTTAAAAAACTGAAAGTAATGCTGCAAATTGGAATTAAGAAATGCAAATTCAAAAAGGAGTAACATATATTCTCCTTGCTGGATTTTTAAGAAGGAGTAGCATATATTGTCATTGGGCTTAAGAGAACATGTGTATTTTTGTTATTGAAAATATGTATCAACTGGATTTTAAAATTCTGAGTTCTATTTTATTTAAAGAAAGAGATTATATTTTATGCATTTACTGTTTAAAAAAGTTTATTTAATTATCTGTAACGTATACTTGCAGTTAGCATTAAATCCTCTTTTAAAAGTGTTGTTAAATACATAAAATATGTGACTTGCTGTTGTCCCGTGAATTATGAAAGTGACATATAGAAATCATTGTTCAGTTATGCATTATAATTAATTGAATTATTTTATATTTCTGGTTTTAAAAGAATTCTTTTATATTCTAGTTTTATCCCAAAACATTGTGAGAATGTTATCTCGGATGGAAATGGGAATTTTTACCTTTTTTCCATTGCCATTGTGGATTTAGATGCAAAACCATTAAATAAAGTAGAAAAGGTTTACACAGAAGCTCCTTTCATCTTAGAATCATGCATTGATTGAATCCAAATTGTGTGAAAACTGTGTGTTTGTTTATGTATGCAGGAATGAGTAAAAATTATTTATTTATATCTTTACATATGTTGATGAATTTCAGTTTTATTGAATTTTGGACTTTTTATAAAACAGAGTTTTTTTTTTTTTAAATTTGAAATATTTTTGTCAATCAAGGATTTAAAACAAAAATTTTAGAAAGCAAAATGGAATACAATGCCACAAGTTGTGAATCTGAAAACAGAATATTATGCAGACTTATTTCTATTTTACCTCTGAATTGTGAATACATAATTGCATATTATCAACTTAATGGAATTTGATGTGAAATTGTGGTAATATCTTGTCACTGAAAAAGTCAATAAGGTAAAAAGATACTCAGGGTAAAGAAGCATTAAATGGAAAAGAGGAAAAAAGTTAAATGCATGACTGGCAATGTACAAGGTGCACCAATAAAGTAAGCAGAGGATTTCTTATAAATAATGAAAAGATTATTAACCTTCAAATAAATTTTAACTCCTTGAAAATAATTGCCAGAGAAGTCTATACAATTTTCCCAACATTTCTTCAGGTCATCAAAACACTGTTTATGGGCATTGGAGCTAACCATTCACAAAATACACATAACATTTGATTTAATAGCTGAGACATTTTAAAATCTCTCTCTATTCATAGCCATCTTAAGCTTTGGAAAAAGGAAATAATCAGCTGGCAATAAGTCGGGAAAATATGGTGGGTGGTTTATCACTGCAATTGAATGCTTAGCAGGATATTGTTGTACAGGAATGTTGTATGTGCCTAGAATTTTAGTATAAAAGAAAATCTAAATTCATCGCCCAAAATCAAAAAAGTTCCTTCCTAACTTATCTTATCCTGTATAATCAAAAAAGTATCTCCTTGTAAAAGTACTGATTAATTAATTGATTTTCAAGGACAAATTCATGGTAAATTTTTTTGTAATAAAAAGATGCAATCAGCTTTAGTCTTTGGTTTTGACATTCATGTTTTTTTTAAGAGGGGAGGAGGCAGTTCTTTCCATTGTACACTTTGTTTTTTGTTTGTGGATCATATTATAGACACCAGGTTTCATCTCTTGCTGTGATATACTTTAAGGAATTGCTATCCTATCTCACAGTCATCAGCAAATCTTGACAGCAAGCTTATTTTGTCTTCTTTTTGCTATTCTTTCAAAATCCGAGGCGAAAATCGAGCGCAAACTTTCTTCATTTTCAGACTTTCAATTAAAAGTTACCCACTGCTTTTTTTTGCTTATCCCAAGTATGTCTGAAAGTTGTTGAGTTATTACAAATGTGTCAGTTTTTACAAACGAACAATTTTTTTCCACATTTTACTCATTTTTTAAAGTTGGTTTTCCTTGTTTTTTAAAGTTGATTTTTTAGTTCCTCATTTTTTAAATCTTTGGTTCATCTTCAACGCTTTCACACCCACATTTAAAGCAGTTGTAACACTCATACACGTGTGTTTTTGATCACGGTGCATCACCATATAGTATGCCAGTCATTTGTAGCTTTTTTGGTAGCAGATTTACCTAATTTGTAACAAAATGTAATACTACAATGTTGCTTCATCTGGAAGTAGATTTTTCTGTACAACTTCTTAATAAAAGAAAATGACTCTGCTGTTTCAGTATGTAGACAACAAAATAATCAGTGTAAACTGGCTTTAAAAAGAGTTGAGATATCATTCTTCCTAAACATATATTTATTCTTTCATTTTATTCTATCATTTGTTTTTTTAATTTGTCTGGTTACTTTATGGCACACCTTGTTATTTATGTTGTTGGATTGTTTGTAATTCTGAAATACTGTTCTATTCGATGTGTTTTGTATTATTAATTATTAATGTATGGTAAATATACACATAATTATACACTGCTAAAAATTAATTACCACCTTGTTTTTGTAATATTATGCTCAACAATGTGTAAAATAATGTTTAAAATCTAATTAAAATCTGAATATAAATTTAATACTTCAAGGACATCAGGAGCTGAAGATTTCTTATGTAAAAGAGCATTAGTGATGTCAAAATACATAACTAGCAGAATTTCAAAAGTAAAACCATGACTTGGGAACTCTATATTATGCTGTTTACATCATGCAGTATTAGGTTTAGTGGTGTAGTTTTCTACAGAAAGAGTTCGAATAATACCTCAGTGTCATGATTTTCAAGAATCAGTGGCTTGTTGAGCATTTGGTAACCTGGAAACAGGTGGACAAAGACATGTTTAAGTCAAAGTGATCAACATGAAGTAAACAAGCTTATGGTTATTTTTTGTTTATAACAGCTGTTGAAGGAGAACAAAAAATGCTACTTACCTGCAAAAGGAGCTTTTCTTGGCTAGAAGACAAAATGCATCAACCCAAACTATCCGAAATCATCTTCATCAGTATTTTTTATATTATATTTTGGCCTGTAAATTATCTTTGACCTCTAATTTATCAAGGAAATTGATCATAGGATGTGGATGTTTAACTATAAGGCCCCATAAGATGTGCAATAACTGGGCAAATGAAAAATGCCACTGCAGTGGGATGGTAAAAATCTCTTACAAATGTGTCAAAATTCACTTTGAAGAAATTCTTCATATAAAGATCGAATATTTATATATAAATATATATTCTTCATGTAAAAATAGAAATTCATTCTATAAAGAGAATCTGGCACAATATAAACTCAATTTTGTGCACTAAAAGGCCATAAAGTTTATGCACAGAATTGATGAATTTGTCAGAAATAAATATAAAAGCACGCACATATCTATACATTATCCAGAAGGGATACCAGATGGGAAGAAGGTGCAAATACTTTAGAACTTTGATCTGGTTGAAGCTATAGGTAACACTCTCCTTTTTAATGGATTATGATGTTCAATGTCCTCTTATGTGAGACTGCCTTTTGAAGCATGGAATCAAGCATATGAAGTGTCTGGTATTCTCACCCAACTTGAATCGAATTAAACATACTACTCTAGAGAGATTGTATTGCTGCTTAGCCGGCCAAGACCTTCTTTGTAACCTCAAGAGCCAAAACTTCTAGAGGAGTGAAAAAAGATCGCGATAGAATTTCCTAGATCATATGGTAAATTCCATGCTATGCAGGTGCTCAGGGTAAAAATAATTCTGCCATATGATAAAAATAATTCTGCCAGTTAGAAATTGAGAATCTGAGCACCTTAAATCCTCAAAAAAGCAAATAGTTTAAGCATTTTATTTCTAAATACTAAAATATTTAAAAACTCAACAAGGGGTTTAGACAATATTTTAGGCTTTTAAATTGAATAAAATAATTTCATAGCCAAATTTTCCCAAGGCATGTATGTGTCGGGCTACATAAACACCCATTGCATTTTTTTCTCAAAATGTAAACTCTTAAAGTAAATATTTCTTCAAAAAGTGACTGGCTTTAAAAAAATTTTTTTAGCTCTGTATAAGAACGTGCATAAATATAAATGATTTTTTTTTTAAAATTTGTTAGAAAATGTAGAAAGGCTAAACCAAATTTTACAATTTATTTTTTCTCTTGACAGTTAAAAAATAGTATATTGTTTTAGCATCCTAATATATATTTGCATTTATTTATTTTATTGTTAGCACCAGAAACACACATTATTTTTTGATGTACTGATAACTTGTCTGGGACAACTTTTTAATTTTTGATTGAGAAAAGTGAAACATTGTAATTTTCATTCTATGCATTTTCTTCTTCTATATTATAATAATAATAAAATGTAATGATTCACTGAAATACGTAAATTCGTGGAATCCCCTTGGACATTTTATTATTATAATATGAATTAATAATTTCATAATTCATTAATAAATGCATTAATAATTTCTATTTTATTTTCTTAACCATAATATATTTATTTATATATATTACTTTTACATCATATATAACAGATATGCATTTGTAAACTTATTTTACTTAAGGTATGAGTAATTAGTGGATTTACTTTTATGGAGCCATAGCTATGTAGAATTGCTGTTAGGTAGAAAATAATCATTAAGCTTTTTTTTAAAATATGTGGATCATAATAAATGAAAGTTTTAGGTAGTATGTTTTCTATTGCATGCTGCTTATAAATATCATGATGTCTGCTTGTAATATTTAGAGCATCTATTTTATTTTATGATTAAGAATGCATAAATCATTGAAAATGAGAATTATATATATTCTGAAAGTTTCAAAATATGTCTTTCAAGATACACTTGGCAGTGATTTCAAATGTAATGAAATGAAAATCATTTCATATGTATAAATACTGTATTTTGTAAAGTGATTATTTAAATCCATCACAAGGTTATAGAATTTTCCAAATATAAGCTGATGCGTGTATAAACTAAGAGGTGAGGTTTTACTGCAGAAATTTAGCCGAAATTGAAAACTCATGTGTAGTCTGAACTCAAAATTGTGTTATGAATCCTGCAATTATTGCTAAATGCTTGAATAATGGAAACATAAGTGAATAATGAGTTAAAGGTGAGTGCCAAATGCTCCTACATAAAAAGGAGGGGGGAAGGAAAGGTTAAGCCTGAGTATCTGATTGTTAAAAGAACGTTGCATTAGCAGTGCTATGGATCAAACTGAAGATGATATTATCTTGGAAAATGATGACAATTATGTTAACAGTAAAATAGAAGACAGTGCCATTCATTTGGATTTGATTGTTGCAAAGATACTAATGAGAAGTTTTAGAAAATTCTGAGTCACGATTAGTGTTAAGCGAAATTAAAATATTTCTTCAATCATTAATATTTTTCTAATTATTAATTTTTGATTGAATCATTTGTAAATAATCTTGAACTTATATAAGTTAAGTGATAAAGAAATTCACAAAATTTTCTGCTTAATATGGAAATATATGGTCAGAAGCATAATCCTAATTTCTTTAAAATAAAACATAAATACAGCATAATGTAATGTGTATAATTAGTATGTTCTTGGTATTATTTAACTTGATTTGTTGTAATTTTTTTTCATCAAATATAAATCTCTGTCTGAGTCCAAAATTAGTGCAGAATTTCCCTTTACAGTGAAGCCATTTTCCCCTCCTCTAAATTCAGTGCCAATAGAAAGTTGAATTTTGAGTAATTTTAAAATTGATATGCTTCTAGCTAGAGCTGATTTATTATTTTTGTTGAAATATCACACTTATTTAATAACTGTGAATATTTTATAACCCTCTCTGCAAATTTTATGTAGGCCTTTTTTGTTTGTTTGTTTGTTTGTTCAGGGGGTTCTGTGAATAATTTAATAGTTTTTAAAAATAGTTAATATTGCACAGACTGAAGAAGTTACACTAAAGAAGGAGCTTTTGACAGATTTGAACAATAGCTCGTAAATATTTTGGTGCCCTTGAACATCATACACTGTAGCAGATTTTTTTTTTCTAGTTACTGATAGTAGATTTATATATATCACAAAATATACTATATTTCTAAACATCTTAATTTTATTTTAACAAGTGCAAAACAAATCCAAGAACACTGCAATGAAATAAATTTTCTGAGCACATTATGGTTTTTATACACATTAGTTGTTTTGTTTTAATTGTATTTACTTTGTTATCAAATATGGTGAATGAAATTTTTTTCTTAAATATTGAACTCGTTAATTGTGGAAATATATTTTATTTCAATATGTTTGTGCAAATATGTCTATAGAAATATATCTATGTAATACATATGCAAATGTTTATGCTTATAAATGCGTATGATTAATTGTGTATGTATTCTACAATTTTGTGCCAAAAGCCCATATGATAAAAATAATTCAAAACATAAATAAATAAAATAGAAAAATAATAAATAAAAGAAACTCAGGTTTATAAATGCCCATGAGAAAACTTTCCCAACAAAGAAGCATTCTGATAAAGAAAAGTCCCATGAATAAATGTTCATTTAAAAAAATAAGGATATAGAAGAAACAGGAGATAAAATATAAATACATTGAAAAACTTCAGAGCATTTCCATGTAACTATGTATGTCGTTTCTGTAAAGAAAGCTGTTTCTTCTCTGTGGGGCTCACCAGTGGCCAAGTGGTAAAGTCACTGAGCACTGGTAGTTCAATTTGCATTTGAATCTCAGCATATGGGCTGGCTGCATGGACATTTTCATGGTTTTTCCCATGGGTAATGTCGATATGAGCCAGTTTCCATGACAAAGTCCTCCATGAAAGCATCCCTCTACCTAGGCAGATAGCCCTAGCATGCTTTGCCATAATCAATCAAACAAACCCTTTTTCTGCCTGATAAAAGTAGTACTTTTAGAAATGTATTTTTATCAATTACCTGTGAATAAATTGTGTTTCATGAAATCATACAGTAAAATAATTTTAATATCAACAGTTTCTTCTTTCTTACCCTCTTTTTTTATTTTTTTGATGACACTGGGGCCAAACTAACATTTATTGCAATTTTCTGTGCTTAATTTTTCTTCAACATTTTTGAAAAAGAAGCTTAATAATGACATCTTAATTTGTGAATTAAGAGTATGGAGTATATACTCTCTTTGCAAATAACTGAAATAACTTCTGAAATAAATCCTTGCAAATTACTTGCATGGGTCTAATTAGAACTCTTTTTAATGAATATTAGTTCAAGTAGTAAAGTGCAATTTTGGTACTGTAAATGTGTAACATGTTTAAGATAATAATTATAGTAAACAAAATATTAATATTGAGTTAAATTGAGTTTTGATGTCTGAAAGGAGAATCTGATGTATGTGTCAAATATATCTTTCCTCTTACTCGTATTCATTTAGTTATTGCAGAAAAATGTATTTAGTATACTACGTGTGTGAGGTGATGGAATTGCTCCATTTTCTGTTTAAATATAACCAATTAGACAGAAAAGGGAGCAACTGCAAGCTATAATAAGATTTCGGTGTTAAGCTTTCAAATTTTCTTCTCCTTTCTTCAGTTAATAAAAATACTTCTGAAAATTTTCCAAATTGATTTTTAATGTTATGTAGCTTAGGCTAATTGTGTGTATATTTAAAATTTATTTTAATTTTAGCTTTGTTAATAAAGGCTAATTTAAAAATTGTATACATACATATATATGTTGGATACAAATTAGGAAACTGTGGGAAATAGTTGAGTGGCATAGTAGATGCATAACAAAGAAGTGACTTGCAAATGTGGGCAAATTTAATTATTTCCTTTTCATTTATGGTTGACACATGCTTCATTAATCCATCACATAATGGGTGCTTTATGCATCCCACAATTTTGGAAGCTTAGCATATTCTGTTGTAATGGATGATAAACAAAAGCAAGTGGGTGATGTGTTACTTTGATGCAAGCAAGTGGGAGTGTGATGTATTTAGAAGAAAATGTGGGAGAGATTTAAAAAAAAAAAGTTCCATTGAAATCTTACTCAGTGATTGGATAAAAGGTATCTGCATTGAGTGTAATGTAAGATTACATGATACGAATTAATTTTGAAATGATGCAGTTTAGATTGATGTATTATAAATAGTTACTAATTTTAGGACAGAAAGGGAAAACACCCAAATTAAAATGAAGAATAAAAGAGGCTATTGCAAGTTAAAATCAGAAGTTTGCTTTACATATTTTTATCTTACCCATATATAATTTACATATTTTGTTATCTTACATATAATAATAATAATAAAAGAAAAAAGTGTTTTTGGTGCAAAAACTGATGGCAGTATTAATAAATTAAATCAAAAATTTAAACCCAATGCATATTCAACAGAGAATAATGAACTAGCAATAAGTAAGCCATTTTGCAAAAGCAATAAACCACTGTGAATAATTTTAAAAAAGGTGTTCTAGCTTTGAAATTTAATGAGTGCAAAAATGCAAAAAAATACTGTTAAAAAATAATAATATAAAATAAAAATAGAATTTTTATATTTCTGTACTCTTAGGGAGTGGGTATATCGAGGGAATGGAGTACTTATGAAATTTTAAACTTGTGTTATTATCATTTCAGAAATAGATTGCTACATTTATTTGTTTCGATACACCAACCTCTGAAGACGATGTGCCGGGAGATGCAAGTTCTTATTTTATTTTAATTGATCATTTTATCATTTTTGCACTCATTAAATTTCTGGACACCTTTTCTTAATTATTCACAGTGGTTTTTTTCTTTTTCAAAATGGTTTATTTATTGCCAGCTCATTATTACAGTGAATATGTATTTGGCCAGCTCATTATTACAGTGAATATGTATATTCATTAATTGTTTATACAACATGATAAATTTGATTGATATTATGAAACAGTAATTAGAAAAATAATCAGTTTTGAAATTTTCTAAATTCAGCATAATAATTACCCTTAGATGTGTAAATTTTACCTGGATTTCTTATTTGCCAGTAATTAAGATGGAACTGAATTTCAGCATCTTCAAATCTTTTTTCTATTCAAATATACTTTTTGTGAATTTCACCTTGAGTTTCAGAATTTAACCAGTTCAGTTTTCTTAATAAGAAAGGGCAAAGCTGTTTATTGTATGTTATTTCATCATTTCTTTGAAGGCTAAAAGCACTGCCATTTTAAATTATTTTTTAATCACAGTAGATGTATATGTTAAATAATGCATGCAAGTAATCTTTGATCTTCTATCACAAAATATTCTTTGATTTCAAAGAGATTTCTTTTTCCTTGTGATTTTTATTTTGTTTCACATAACACTGTAGAGGCCTCTAAGTTTGTCTGTAAGTGCACATTATCTTTAAATATTTTAATGTGTGATGCATTTTTTTATTTGCGAGTTAATGTGTTGAAAACTGTTAACTTCCAAGAAATTGTGCAGGTACAAAATTATTTTGCTCAGCTTTGTAGGTGATAAATATATATTTTATAATGCAACTAATTTTTTATATTGCTATAATTATACTCAGTATAACACAATTTACATTTGTGTGATAAAATTGACAATTTGTGTATCCTACAGTAAAAGGAATTTGGCATTTTATAACATTCTGATAGTTTAATCTCTCCTAGTGAATTCAGACGGTATGAGTGTACATGTTTTGCTTGGAGTTACTTTATTTTTTCCAGCAGCCGAAACCTAGATTAATTTTGATCTTATTTAAGCATGATACTTAATTATATTTCTGGTGTGAAAGTAATCAGTTAAATAAAACTGCAGATTTTAAAAGTAATTAAGCAGTTGTCAGCTGATAAATCCACAGGATTTCAGTATAAAATGACCTGATATCCTGAATTGTGAATAATAACTGTAGATATATTTGACATGAACACAAAATGACTGGTTTTAAAAGAATTTATGAGTTTCTTTGTGGCTGCATTTCTTTCTTGAAAAATGGATAGGGAAATTTATTCATCAAAAGAATTTTAAATGGGTATTGTAAAATGTAAAACATACGGAGAAAAATTTATTTTCTGAGTGAAAATAATTTGTCAAAGAATAATTATCTGGTAACAAATTATTCAATAAAATACTGCATTTAGAAAGATACAAAGTATATGAAAAATTAAAGAACTGTCCAAATATAAAATTGAAAGTATATGAAATAAATCATTTTTTTCAGTCCATTACCCCAGAAGGGCTATTAATTTCATTTTGGCATTTTGCATTGAAAACTTTAAATGTTGGTTCACTTTTCAAACTGTTGCCACCAAATATTACAGTCCTGTATTACATTAAAAAAATAAATAAGGAAGAATCTGCATAAATATATGTATGTTTCTCACATTGTAATAAAACGATGGTACCTAGAGCCATCCAATTTTGAATAACATACGTTTCCACCCAAATATGGGCATCTGGAAGCCCAAATTTCGAATTTGTTTTATTATCTATTTCATATTTTGTAAAACTTTGACGAATTTTAGATTAACAAACTCAATGATTTCAAAGCGAGCGATGGCAACACTGTATGGGGGGGCGCATTTTTATCTTCGGCGCACGAGACTGCTCAAAAAAAGTTTTGTAACTTCCTAAAATTATTAAAAAGGGTTTTATTTAATTGTATTTAATATAGCCTGAAATCTCAGACTATATTAAATACAATTAATCAGAATATATTAAATCTTATCTATATTTAATATATCCTGAAATTCTAGCTAATGATTGTGTGTTAATTAATATAATCATATTAATTGAAGCATTGTAATGTTACTAAAGGAGATTTGCTTATATGATATTTTAAATTAATTACTGCAAGGTTATTAGTATTCACGTTCATTTTTTTTATTAGTAAATTCTTCTATATTTTATTCTTGACAAATATTGAGGTAAATATTAAGGAGTAGTTGTGTTCTTAATGAAATTCAACCTTTGTAACTGAAAATTTGAATTCAACTAATTTATAATGGTTTCTTTTTCATATGCCATTTAAGAATGTGATTAAATTCATTTTGGTGAATTTTGTGATTTTAATATATTTCTAGTCCAAAATGTGATATATGATGTATTTCAGAGTGTGTACATTTTTTAAAAATTTTCTTTTGTAAGTTCAATTGTCAATTAACATCTTATCAATGAGACTATGAAATTGATTACTTAACAATAATCAATAAGATAATTGATTGATTACTTAACAATAATTTATTTGATGCTATTTCCCATCATTGAAAACTGAAGGTAGTATTAAGTGTGATACATACATTGTTATCCATCGATAAGGTGTTAAGATATATGCGATGTCTTGTTTATACTTTTTAAATGTTTTCTTTATTTAAACTGAGCATTAATGTATGCTTTTATTTTATTTGTTTAAATTGCAGATTTACTTATAATTATTGATTTACTACTGCACAGTTTTTACAGGACGTTAAGTGTTTTTAGATGAAATTATATATTTACTTAATTTTAGTATGCAATGCTAACATTATCAAATTTGAAATATATATAAAAAAATTAATGAGACTAATTGCAGTATGAAGTGCATTACAGATAAATGAATTTTGAAAATGTTCCTATTCTGATGCTGTATATGCAGCAGTTCTTCAGGTAATGTGTATATGTTACATCTAGTAATTGTCAGTTTAAAAGAGACATACCTTTCTATAAATGAGTAAATACTCTCCCTTCATTAAAAACCCTCAGTTTCTTATCAAAATGCATATCTTTTGAATTAAAATATTAGATCATTAGTTAATAAATGAATGAATGAATTTCCCTTAATCTAAATACAAATACTGAAATTTATATTGGCAATCATATTAACAATTTTCCATTTAAACTACACATTTATCATATGGAAGAATTATTTTTTATCTTAATTTGTTTTTCTGCAGTAATCATTTTAATGCACTTCAATTTTACTTACAAAATTTTACACAGCTTTTCAGATTTGCAGAATTTAATGGAATTACTTCTTGCATAACAGCAAATTATAGATGTTAATTCTGATCAAATTGAATGTGTTCTTAGATAATTTTGATAATTAACAAATAATATTCCTCTCCTCTACAATCAAATAACATATTTCATTTTTTCTGTTTAAGCATTTAAATTTTTTTTTTTTTAAAGTAGAAATGTCTTCCTTTTGAAATGCAAAGGGATGACACTTCTGAATACAGTTCTTTTATAATAAAATATTTTTAAATTCTTGCATATTTTATTCAAAATAAAATTAGTTATATGAAATGCAATGAAATTCTGGTTTAACAACTTCAGAAAAGTATTGTTAAATCGAATCATCTTAATTCATTTTAAATATAAGTATCACAAAATTCTTAAACTTCAATTTTTACTTGCTAGCTTATCTGCTAGCAAAAATATTTCTTTTTTTTTTTTTTAAGAAACTCTGAATTTAGGTTAAATATCTTTTTGATTTTATATATTTCAGTCTGACATAATGAAAACAATTATTAAATTAAAGGTGCTGCTCATTTGAGGTTATTCTGTACATATATTGTATGTAGCAAGATGAAAATAATATTAAAAAACCTAAAAGTATTAGGTTTTTCATTAACTAAGTAGCATGTAATCATAAATTATATGGTTATTTAAATGTGTGTTTGATTTCATGTAATAAACTTGAGAGAACACGTTTTTAACCACAAATAAATGCAATATATTACAGTATTTGTTGTGTTATTTCTTTACTGGCTTAACATTCAGATGGCAGCATTAACTTAAAATTTTAATTGGCAAGAATTCAAGCCAAGTTAAAAATTTCATTTACATTGATAAACTTGAAAAAAATTTTCTTTGTTCTAACTTATTGCATGCATGCAAACCATTTCTCATTCAGAGTGTTATCAAAAGTGTTGTATTTTATTGAAAATGTTGATGATTTATACATAAAAAAAATGTAAAATAAATCATACTAACAACCGATAAAAGCATACCTTTTGGTTTGCTTTTATCGGTTAGCTTTATGCAATTCAGCTGCTTTAAAGTTTTGGAATGAGTTTCAGTGAAAATTTTCATAAATGAGTTTCAACAAGAATCCATAGCAAGTAAAACTTATTAAATTTTAAAGAAGCTGTTGAGATGAGTGTTGGATGAATACAATTCAGGAAAGCCATCAACATCAGCATAAAATGTTCAAGGGATTGAAGAAGCAGTTGAGAGAAGTTTTATATCTTCTGTAGGTAGATTTGGTGTTTTCCAGACAGCTTTTCAAAAACCTTTCCTGTCTTCCTTAACAAAAGCTACTTACCACATTCAGGTTTACGCCACACTTTGTAAAGAAGCCTGCATCTCATTTATCTACATACTCTGACGACTTCAAAGCTGTTGAAATTGTACACTTTGTGGAATATGTGTTTTATTTAGGAGTGACGCTTGTAGTATGCTTAATCTCCATTACAACAATATATAGGTTAATGAATTGCTTCATGAGCATTTCAATGGATGGTTTGAAGAAAATTTCATTAGCTATTTGTGTAGCTTCGAAGTGACAGTGATGGTAATAATTATCATTATATATTATAAATTTTTTAGAGCCACTTGTAATTTTATATGACATTTATGATACATCTCTGGTTTAGTACGATATTTTTGCATTCTACAGGTTCTTGAATTTAGAGTAATTTATAATAACACTTGATGAAGAATCAAAACACAATTTATTCGCCAGCATTACACAGGGCAGTTCCAAAAACACGTTTACAGTCATCGAAAAACTTACAATAAACACGCTGAAACAATCAGCAACAAAAACTTCAGGCTATAACGGTGAAGACAGCTTCACAAAGCACTAAAGTATAGCTCCCGACTCTGTCGATTGCTCTCGAGCTAATTTCTGAACTCAGGATACTACTACTTCGCGTACAGGCACGGTATGTATAGTTTTTAACCTATCTTCATTTAATGCATTCTAGTATGTTGCGTCTGTTCTATCTGTCTACGAACTTTTTATGTATCATAATCATAATTTGATTTAACTAGTCTTTCTTTTCTGAAAACTGGGGGTCTTATCTGATTTTGTTATGGTTTGGGGGAGGGGAGAAAACTAGAAAATGCCATTTGTTTTTTATAAATTTATTGTTGGGTATCAAAATATTTCATCAAATACAGATCTTCTTTGACTGCAATTTAATATGTTAATTCTGATCAATAATCTTTCTCCTTAAATAGGAACCTTAAGAGAATGTAATCCTAAATCTTATGTAGAAACTCTCTTGAAAAACCACTGCTCAGCCTTAGAATCCACAAGATAAATTGATACAACAGGAAAAGAAAATATGTGGAAGTTTTTGGTGTAAACTGTGTGACATATTATATTTATTTATTATTTTATGCAATTTCTGTGATATTTTATAATTATTATTATAAATTTTTCTTATATTTTTTTGTTTAAAAACCATTATTTACAGTTATGTTTTTTGAAAAAAGTAAAATATTTAATTAGAATTTGGTATTTTGTTTTTACATGATAAACTGTAATTCTTTTATTAAAATTTCCATAGCACACCACTGAATATCAACCTGTTTCTCTTAATGTCCTTCGGAAAGGCATAGACAGGTAGCTTTTGCCATCATCCAAATGCAAATCTTTCTTAAATATTTTAATGTTAATATACTCTGTCATTTCTTAAAATTTAATATGTTTTTCAAAATGTTTACTTGACATATTTATGAACTTAGCAATCAAATGCTTTCAAAAATTTGTAATTTATTTTTTAGGAAAATTTATTTTATGTTTTATGAGATTGTTTTGAGCTTTCACGAGAGAAAATTTTCCCTTTAACATAAGCAAAAATTTTTAAAATATATATATATGTACTTCTAACAAAATATATCACAAAATTTATTAGTATTAAAAACATAATTCATGAATAAAATGCATATTTATTGACTGAATATAAAAATAATATTACACTATTTTTATGTACAATTATGAAAATATAAAATTAATTTTTAAATAACTGGAAAATTCAAAATCAACTTAGTCACAGTTCACAATGATATTAATTTAGGAATTACAGGATGCATAATAAATTACTTCTCATTCTGATGTGTTCTTTTTACAATTCTTTCTCCTTGGGAAAAAAAGTAGAAGGCAATAAAAATATTACAAAATACATGTTTTAGTTCTGATACTTTCATAAAAAATACAGGAAAAAAATTTCTGATAATTTTCAAATTTTGAAATAAAAGAATTTAATGTGAATAATCAGACCAATCCATGCAAAAGTTTTAATTTCTTTCATAATAAATGGATGTAAATTGTAATGTTGGATAAATAATTGTAAGCTTAAAATACTTTAAAACCCTAAATTTTTCGAAGTACTACATTATTAATGTCTATGAGCTGATTAAGAAATTCATTCATTAAGTATTATATGATTATTATATAACCCATAAGAAGAAAAAATTTTGTTTGTGCCTCTCAAATTCATATGTTGTTAAATCCTAGATTAAAAAAAAAAAACTGAATTTGTGAAATGCAATATCACATTTTAGGTTGGATGAATAGTTGTAAGCATAAAATACTTTAAAAACCTAAATTTTTCGAAGTATCTACATCTAGAAATAATGTCATATCAGCTGATTAAGAAATTCATTCATTAAGGTATTATATGATTATTATATAACCATAGTTGTGACTAAATTAAATTTTTATAAAAAAAATGCCATATTTGGTTAAAAATAATAGTTAAAATTGACAAACATGACTTAAAAATATGACAATAAAATACATTTCAAACTGAATCTAAAGCTAAAAAATTAAAATCATTTTATGTCATGCAAATTTTTAGCTTATGCAAAACTTTTATATATATTGCAGTGTATGGATTAAAACTCTTCTTATTTTGTTTTACAAGGAATTGTCTGATTTCAACAAAATCCCAATCATTATTGATAAGCTGTTGTGATAAGAGCCAAGCTTTAAAGAATGATCAGTCACATAAAATTTAGGTACCTCTCTACATACATATATACAGAGAAAATGCCACACACTGGCGAAAGAAGAAGCAAACACATTACAACAAATGAATGCAATTACAAGCCAGTCAGGTGATTAGCATGCAGGGTATAATAATCCAAGCAATGCATAGACATCAGTTTTGTTGGTCTTACGACTATAATATGGGAGTTTTTCTGCTGTTTCTAATCCTGGTGAATGAAAAAGACGTGCTAATGTCTTTACTCAATATCAGGACATGTAAAAGTTCATGAAAGTTTTAAGCCTGCCTACTGCTGGTTGGTCCTTCCATTCTATCATGAAGAACATAACTATTTGTTGGAATTGTAGACAGTGAACCCATGAAAGGAAATGTGCAGGTTGTAGTGGCTTTGGAGCAAGGAGACAAATGTCAGAGTGCCCTAACTGCAGCATATGACATCATACCATTTTTAACTAATGGATATATTTTGTGAAATGTACAGGAAATTGTTGTCAGTATCAACATAGATAGTTTTGTGATGTAGGTTTGGTGTGCTACACTTCTCTATAAAGGCTTTCATCAATAAGCTATTGTTGTACAGTCAACATGTAGCAATATTGCATGGAGTGCCATATGCAAAGTAGCCAAAAGCAAAAAGCAACAAAGGTCACTTCTGCATCACAAATGATGATCAACATGTGAGAATGTGGAGGAAATGTGTTCTCAAGGAGGATATCACTTTCAACTGGTGCCCAGTTTGTCAACGTGGAATAACAGTTTGGGCTATTAATACTTAAAGCCATTCATTTGTAGTGCACATTAATGGGATGCTACTATGTTGTTGAATACTATGCAGTCTGTTTACCTTCTCAAATATAATTTTTAACAAGATAAATGCCCAGTCACATAACTACTTGGCTTGCCTTTGCCATTGTAAGGTAAGGATATGCTTCCATGACAAGATCAATTACCCGATTTTTCGCCAACTGAGCATTTGATCATCAGTTGAAAACCTCTCCTCATACATTCTGAAGATGACAAAAAATGTGTGATACACAATATCACAAGACATGGTTCAGACATTCAGTGATTTGACAACATATTCAAGAACGTATTGCCTAAAATGGAACTGCACTATCTTATTCATGTCCTGTATATCTGAGTAGCTTATTGTTGCATATCTTTAACAATTAAATCATTTTGTAAAAGCTTGGTTATCTGTCCTGTATAAAATTCGGTCTGTTTTCAATTATTCTTTCATGCTGTAGCATTTTCTTGGCTAGCATGTGTATGTACACATAGATCATGGTTTACATTGTTGCCTTTTTCATTTGTTAATTTTTATTTTGCATGTTATTTTTACATGAATGTTTAGTTTATAAGTATATATGATATGCAGCTTAAAATACCATTTACACATCTTCAAGGAATTGATTGAAAAAAATATAAATGAGAAACAGAAAGAAACTGAAATTTTACTTTTAAGACATGATATGTAGATTTAAGCTATGGAATTGCTATACTGTAATGCAATGCAGTGCATTTGGTAAACGTAAAATTAATTCTTACTTTCTTCAACCTTGCTACTTGAATATTTATGGCTACTGATTTTCAGTTGGTTCTTCAAATAGATGTATATTTTAAATTATTAGTTGGAATTAAAGTTTACATATTCCAGAAAAGTAATGTTTGCTCTCGGAAATTACAGGCATTTTGTTTATAATTATACTTTCAGTATCATTTATTTTTGGAAGAGAATATTTATTCATCTCAATACAAGGGATTTGCTATTGTTAGCTACAGAGTGATGTATTTTTTACTTCATTTGTTACCATTAACTAAAACTGCAAGAATATTTTTTCCTGTTTAAAGGAAGCATTATATTGTTATCTTCCAAAAAGTCTGACACACAAGGAAAGGCTTAATTTATTATCTGTTTCTATTTGATTATATTTCCAATTTTCTACTGTTAATGATTATTCAACTTTTGCTACTTGTTGATCATTCAACTTGATTGCTGGCACATTTACGAAAATGCTTAAATTTTCCACTAACCAGCAGATTGTGAATTTCAGTACAGTTGAGCTATTTTCTGATATATTTTTCACTGAAAATAAATATTTTATTGTTTCAGTAGTTTTGTAATTAATAGAGTTCTGTTAATATAAAAATTGTCAAATTTTTATATATAACATATAATAATTTCATGTTATTTCATTATTATTCATAAAATTTTATATAAATTATTTACATAATAATTTTATATCAATTATAAAATAATTTTAGATTTTTACATTGTGTTTTACGTTATTTTTATGTCATGTACTTAAAAAGATGTTTTATTATGAATCTATGTATCAGCAATGTTTCTTTTTTATACACTCTATAACAAAAAATTCAACACACCAAGAAGGAGTTGTCCGATCGAGACAAAAATTGGTGGATACGGAGATTATGCACAGAATAGAAAATTATTAAAATTTCAGAACAAATGAATGATTTATTTGATTGTTACATAGTTACAAAATAACAAGCTGAATAAGGTGTTGACCCACCTCTAAGCCTAGATGTAAGCTGCCATACGGCATGGCATAGACTGATAAAGCTCCCAGATGGTCTCCTGCAGTATTTCTGGCCAAATTTTCTCCAATTGTCAGGCTAGGTCATCAACATTTGCTAGTAGATGCAGTCGCCTTCCCATCATATCCCAGACATGCTCAATGGGAGAGAGATCTGGTGATCTGGCTGGCCAAAGAAGTATTTAACAAGCTGTAAGACAGTTCATAACAACACATGCTGTATGTGATCTGGCATTATTTTGCTAAGAAATAAGGCCAGGGTAAGGAACAGTAGCAAAACAGGTCTTGGAATGTCGTTGATGTACAGCTGTGCTGTAAGTGTGCTTCTAATGACGACCAAAGGGGTCCAGCTATCAAGATAAATGGCACCCAGATCATAACTCCTCGTGGAGGGCCTGTATGGCCTGCAGCAGTGAAAGCAGGATCAGCATGCTGCTCCGTGCATCTCCAGACACGTCTTCAATGATCGTCATGACACAGTTGGAAGCGGGATTTGTCGCTAAAGACTATACGTTACCAGTCAGTATCATTGCAACCTGATCGAGCCAAGCACCAATGTAATCTAGCTCAACAGTACGCAGGGGTGAGTGGCAGGTGGCGTAATGGTCGGTATGATCGTAGATTTCGCTCTATCAGCCATCTGTGAATGGTCATGGTAGACACTCGTGTGCAGGTCGCACATCTGATGGTTGATAGAGATGAATCATTCGCTATGACAGTTGATCTGACAATCACTCTGTTCTCCCGATCTGTTGTGACCCTAGGTTGACCGTTATCATCATGACGCTGAAATCTGTCATTGTCCAGCCATTCTTGCCTGCATCTTCTAACCACCGCATCGCTTCAACTCATATGACGAGCGATTCTCCGATTTGCCCAACCTGCCTCTTTCAATCCAATCATGCGATTCTCTTTCAAACTCTGACAGTTGCTCCTAATGAGCTGGAATCCAGCGGCGAGGCATTTTTTCAGTCACTGAAAGGTATCCTAAGTTGCAATGTAACAAAATTTTTTTTCAAGAACAGTTCCTTATATACATCTGCTGGATGCAAAGTTCCGATGCATTGGAGACTGCACTGCTCATTCATTGGACACCACATTTTAATAATTTCCGTATTTGGACAAAACATTTAAAACAAAGCAATCGGATGATTCCTTCTTGGTGAGTCGATTTTTTTTTTGTATAGAGTGTATTATATAAACGAGCAGATATAAATGCATTATGCAGGCATATTTACTGCATAAAAATGCATTTAAAATGTGTGAAAAGTCGTTATAAAATGACATTGCATACATAAAACACACATACCTAAGGATAAAATTAAGTGAATTTAAGGCAACGCAAAATTAATACGTTCTCCACCCACATACTCCAAATACACATACGTATGTATACCTATGTATAAAAATAATGAAATTAAAAGTAAAAAAAAAAAGAAGGAAAGATGCCATGTGAACTGAAGGGTCATACATATAATATAACACAATTAACTTATGAAGAGGAAAACTTGTAACTATACGCACTGAAAACATGATTGAGTATTACTTTCCTTGACTGTGAGCTACCTGATAATTGATGTTGCAAAGGGCATTAATTCTTTAGCCTTCGCTAGCCCCTGTACCTTAAAATACAGAACGCCCGAAATGGTTTTAGAGAGTCATAGCGATTTCCTCTTCTCCCCATCCATTAACCCACAAAGAAGAGTGAAGATTTCAAATGACATCCTTTATATTTCTAACAATAAAGACTAGCAACTACGAATAAATCCGTTTAGGACAAGCTGTCTGCAATAAACTGATACAATGCATTTGGGGTAACTGCATACCTTAGGGCAGGGAAGAAAACAACATCGGAATGTCGGGCGTTTGGGGCGGCTGTGGTCGTTTGAATGAAGGACGGTCTGGGCCGGTTTGGTCTAAAGAGTTAATGCTTTTATTTGTTCCTTTTCTATTTTAGCCTAAAAGTGACGTTAGTCTCAAATGGGATATTAGACTCGAAACGGCATTTTCTGTGGAAATACTTAAACGCGTTGAATCACTTTTAAATTGTTGCCACCAAAAATTATTACCCTGTATTATATTTGGAGAAATTAAATAATGAAGAATCTGCATGAATCTATGTATGGCTCTCACATTGTGAAAAAACAACTGTATCTGAGACAAGAAATTTTGATTAACATAGTCCTACACCTGAACACTGGCATCTGGAAACCCGAATTTTGAATTTCGAATTTGCTTTACTATCTATTTCATATTTTGTAAACCTTTGACGAATTTTTTATTAACAAACTCAACGATTTCAAAGTGAGCAGTGGCAACACTGACGATAAAAAAACATTTTTATCTCTAGCTCACGAGACCTGCCGGAAACTCTAAAGATATGCTCTTATTTTGTGATATTGATAACGATTTCAAAGCGAGCAATGGCAACACTGTCGGGAAAAAATTTTTTTTATCTCCAGCGCGAGAAACTATTCATCGGAAATTTTAAAGGTAGGCAGTTTTTAAATATTTTGTGATTTTGCTGTTGAATCGAATTTTATGTGGCGTAAGCTCGTGGTGTTCAATAAATAAAGCAAACATACAAAACGTTAATAATAAAAAGACCAAAAAACGTTTTATTAAGCCATCTTAGTAAGCAAACTGAGCACTGATATATTAAACTAAGAAAAGACTGAAAAAAAAAAGAAACAGAAAGATGTATGCCCACACTTAAAGCTGCATCGGGAATTCTAAATGTACACTGCTATGCTGCTTTCAAATTTTTTTTAGTTTTGCTGTTGAATTGTGTACGGCGTAAGGGGAAAGGCACTGATGCTTAATAACAAATCCAAAAAGAAAAAAAAAGTATTATCAGTTGTGAGTGTAACAGCAGACTGGTAAACTGCGAGCTCAGCAAGAGAGTAAAACGCCTTAACCAAACCTTTTAGGCGACTGTTGAAATCTGAAACCTTTCAAATTCGATTTTTAACATGTTGTTACAAATTTTGATTTTTAGTTAGATATTTTTAATAGAATTATAATTAAAATTATTCTACACCAGGGTTCGTACGGTCCTTAAGCGTTCTTAGGTTTTTTGGAATCGATTTTTTGTCCTTGAAAGTCCTTAATTTCGGCCAAAATAGGCAGATGGTCCTTAATTTTGATTATCTGAAGTTTCTATCCGTTTTTACGACTACCATTTTGAGTGTGAATTAGCATTTTCGAGGTATATTTTTGGCGATTCACTGATAAATCTGGTTATCTTTTGAATGAGTTATAATTTGTTCCTGTTTCTAATATAAAGATACTCGAGTTTCTGAGCAAGAAGTGAAACATAAGCATTTCGAAATTATTTCATTTCTTTAATAAAGAGTTCTTAAAACAAATTTTCGCTTTTGGGGATGTGAATTCTTTTATTAAACGGTTCTAAATTTGGCAACTTATCAGCATTTCAGAGATTTTAAGATCAGTTTCTATAAAAAATTTTTAATTTCATGATCTGGGAATTTTTTGATAATTTTTTAAAAACACTGTAGCATTGATAAATTTCATTAAAATAATAGTAATACATAGAAATTAAATTTAAAAAATAGCATTAAAATGTAACATCTTTATTTTTCGCTGTCATATTATAAAGTTCCATTTTGGCTACTCATTTTACAATATTTTGAATAAAATAAACAAGGTACAATGCTATAAAGCACAATTTACGAAACAGTTCTTAGCAAAAGCAAAATAGCTATGAAATTAATTAAAAATGCCTTCTTTTTAATGTTTTCATGGTAAGAGATTTTCCCATGTAATTGTCTCGGAATTTTCAGAACATGCATCAGTTTTCTCTATAAAATCAATTTTGCTCTTTTTCCCTCTGATTTTTTTTTTTCAAAATATTTTTAGCTTTTTGCAGTTACACAATTGGCAGGGGCAATTTTTCTTTAGGATTTTAGACATTGCAGCTTGAAAAGTTTAGAAGGATTTGAAGGCAACATTTATAGACCCACGATTCTAGAAGATTCCAGAGAAAAGTGTCTCTGTGGTATTAACACATAATGGATGTATTTTATAGAACGTTTTCAATGAATTTCTTACTTTTTGAAGAACATCTAAAAGAACAATGAAAACATAAAATATGAATATTTTTTTTTCTGATACTAGACTCTTTTTCTTAACATGTTTATCTTCCCTTTATTTTCGCTGCTTTTCACTATACACAAGCATGAAAAAAAATTAAAAACGCTTCTAATCTCATCACATGGACAGGCATTATAGAAAGGAATTTTTTTAAAGAAATTGAAAACTAACAATTTAAAGGATTCATCCAATTTGTCTTAATGCATCATACTGCCACAGGTCTGGCACTACGTATTTTCTCACCTGATGCAGTTACTTGGAATATTAAAACTTATCTTTGTGGATCCTAAATTCTGCAGCCTAGTAGCTTTCTAAATTCTGCTTCCAATGCCTCCTCTAAATTCTAAAAGCTTTGCCATTTCTAGATTTTGTTGCTCAGTGTGTCACTAAATTCAAAAACTTTTGCCACACCATTTCTGTAATCGGCCCTTACCATATATATTTCATATTTCTTCTGAATGTACATATTACTAAGGAAATAAAATTAGTAGCTTTTTCTATGCAATCTAAATGCATTTAGTTTTCTTAGATTGACAGAAATCTTCAATTGAATCCAAAATCCTAAAAGGAAAAGGAAACGTGTTGAAGAAAGAAATCGAATACATAAAGAGAAAGAAAATTATTCTTCAAAGCTGGCTCAGTTTTATAGGTATTATTATATAAATTACCCAGTTATTTATAATTTCAACCTTTACTATAATGTCCCATTTCTATTTCCTCCGAGAATGCAAATCATTTAGACAGTTTTTAAACTGAGGTTTTTGGAGTGTAAGACAAAGTGTGTTTCTGATGTCCGCTTTCTCGCTGCATTAGTTCCTGCCATCTCTGATAATTTGTAATTTTTTGTCTTTGCATTATCGCTGCCGACATTTGAATTTGTTATGACGATAGAGTTACTGAGCCAGCTTAAATTTAAATTAAATTGTATAGTCTTTGACCATCAGTCCACATTTTTAGTTTGAATTTGACTGTTCTTGTTTAATTACATCACAACGACCTGCAATTGATTTTGTTAGCATAAGAACATGCCGTTATGTTTTAAGTTCTTTTTAAATAAGAGGCTTATTTAAACCTTTATCTGACTTTGTAGTTACTTTCAGACATAGAGATAATTTGCTTCACATCTTTTGAGGGGTTTTGGACTATTTAACTTTTACCAAATCAAGTAAACCCTCATAGGTACATTGTGGAGAGACTGACAAGTTAGGAAATAAAGCACGCAGAAACTAAGTGAGAAAACTGGTTTGTGAATTGAGACAAATTTCTGATTGTTAGAAAAGATGCTTAAAGAGAAGGAAATCGATATAAATTAGCCAAAATATCTGGGAAGGCTTCAAATTAAAAAGACGCATAAGTATTTTGTTAAGTGTTCTTTTTCCAAAACATAAATGTTTTGTAGCTTTTAATGTGTAAGTATCTTAATATTGTTTAAGAATAAATGTCATAAATTACATGCATTTTAAACTTTGAATTTTATTAGATTGTGATTTTAATAGTGCTTTTTTAATATATATTGTTAAAAAATAAATAAAATTTAATAGCGGCCATGTAAATCCATAATGGCTAAGGTTATCTAACTAATTTAATTATTTATAACTAACTGCTTACCCTTAAAAATTATCTCTGCATATTAAAGCGAGTTATTGCCTTTCATTAATCCTTACTGTGGTCACAAGATAAAACACAGCAATGTAAAAATTCATGTAAAACTTATTCTTCGTATGTAGCGAGACCTAAAATAATACAAAACTACTTATCACTTCTGGCGCGTTAGTGGCTTATTGAAACCTTAAAGTATATTAACTGGGTTACAACCCCTGGAACTCTACATGAAGCTACGACACTAACTGTGTCAGACAGAGCTCAACTAACTTTCCAAACTCGCCAACCGTGTCTACATCAGACCTTTCATGTTTGCTCTGATCAGCAAGTCTCTTTCTAGGCATGCAGCGGCGGTGATTTGATATGATGCGATTTGATTTTGTTATGAATCATACTGATTATGGTTTTACTTCTCATTTTAACCTATGCGGCTAGACATAAAATCTACCTGCTATTTATTAGACCTCTAGACTGAGCAAGTATGTGACAAAATGAGACATAAAAAAAATCAATAGAAAACTAACTGTTAGTAAAACGTAAATAAAATGTCAGTTATCTTCTTTAAAAAAATGCCCATCTGTTATATGTGTAAAATATTGAATGCTACTTGATAAATTTCATAACGTATACTTTATTCTCAAACTTATTAATAATTATGCTAATTAAGTTATGTTTAATAATAATGCATCCTATTTACAGATCTATTTTATTTTTTAGATGGTATTACAAAAGTGAAGTTTAGGCATAAATAATATTTCTAATTAAATTTATTCAGTTTCCATTTGCTCATAAGTCCTTAATTTTTTCATTAATGGTCCTTAAAAGTACTTAATTTTCATGTGCAGAAATGTGTACGAACCCTGTACACTCATGTTCATAAATTAAGGATAATTCGGAGTCACGCGGAAATCGAACTCTAAAATAAATATA
This sequence comes from Stegodyphus mimosarum, assembly GCA_000611955.2. Classification (NCBI taxonomy): domain Eukaryota; kingdom Metazoa; phylum Arthropoda; class Arachnida; order Araneae; family Eresidae; genus Stegodyphus; species Stegodyphus mimosarum. Next base: position 343,437 of record KK114762.1, read on the forward strand.
TCACCTGTAAAATCACTACACAGATCTTCAAGAATTATATGCAAATTTCAGGAAGTAACCAGATGACACCGATGGTACGTCACAATGATGAGAGTGATATATAAGGAATACAGGCAAAGAAGTAAAATTGTTCGCAGGCGTTATATAAGCATTTCAGTGCAATAATCGAATAGTTATGACACAAAGGACGCATTTGGATGATTTTTTACGTGGTAGAATTATCGGCCGTCTGGAATGTGGGCGTACCAAACTGGAAGTATCAGACGAACTTGGAATTGCCCAGAGTGTCATCTCCAGGCTTTGGCAACGATTCCAAGATGATGGTAATGTGAGTAGACGTTACAGCACAGGTCGCCCCAGAGTTACAACGCCGAATGAGGACCAGTATTTGGCAATTAATGCCAAAAGAAACAGGCGGAGCACAGCGTCAGACCTGTCTCGTCATCTCTCTTCAGCCACTGGTATGACAATTTCAAGGCAGACCGTGTACAGACGCTTAGGGCAGATTGGTCTATATGCTCGTAGATCTGTCAAATGCGTTCCACTTACTGCAAATCACTGTCGCCTGCGGTTAGCCTGGAGTAGAGAGCATGCATTGTGGACACCGCAACAGTGGGCTTGTGTGATGTTTTACGAGAGTCCAGGTTTAGCTTGCAGTCTGATTCTCGCTGGACTTTCATATGGAGAGCTCCAGGTACCCGTTACCACCAAGAAAACATCATTGAACGACACCATTACGGTGGTGCAGGAGTGCTCGTTTGGGGTGGAATTATTCTGGGTTCCAGAACTGACCTGCATGTTCAAATTAGAATCATGACAAGCCACATCTAACGGGACGCCATTCTGGAACAACATGTACGTTTGTTTCGGGGCGACATGGGCGCACAATTTGTGTTTATGGATGACAACGCCCGTCCTCACCGTGCAAACATCGTAAGCGAATGCCTTCAATCGAAGGATATCACCCGTATGGACTGGCCAGCATTCTCACTGGACTTTAATCCAGTAGAGCACGTGTGGGACATGTTTGGCCGACGAGTTGCAGCCCGTCAATCTCCTCCTACATGTCTACCGGAGCTTCGGAGAGCATTGCCTTTTGAGTGGTGTAATATCCCCCAAGATCAGATTGATAATTTGATACTCAGCATGCCAAGGCGTTGTACGGACTGTATTGCATCATCTGGGAGACATACAATGTATTAACAATCATATCAACCATGTAATATTGTTTTTTTGTAAATAGGTTTTTTTTTGTAATTTGCTCCAGGGAGAAAAAATCGCTAATTTTTTTAATAATATCAAACATATAGCATCTTTTTTTGCTCTTTACCTTTTGTTTAATAAATAAACTTTACAAATAAGTCAAATTTGTTTTGCTTCCAACTCTTCCTTTGCCTGATTTTGCATTATCCTTAATTTATGGACATGAGTGTATTTCCGTGTGCAATGCAGCGCGTGACATATTTCAAGAGAAAGCTAAGCCGAAAAAGTAAAAATACAAAACCACGTGCATTTAACATTGAATAAAAGTTTATCTCGGTAATTTATGTTTATTTTGCATAAAATGTTATCCGCAACTGAAATTCTACTCCTTTTGCTTTCCAGAAATGCTAGAATTGTCTCGCGTTACCGATCTAAAAAGCTATAAAAGCCGGAGAGAAACAGCTCAGTAGTTTTTTATTTGTTATTGATTGTAGCGAATTCGCGATGTGATCGGATTAGCTTTCTCTGCGCTTTAGACTGCATTCTATTTAATGTTTTAGTAGTTTAAAATATAGCTACTGTTTATATTGCGTGATATTGTGATATTGTACGAATATCTTTGAGGAAACATCCAGCGTTTTGTTATATTTCTTGTTAGAATAAATTTTATTAACTTTTTATCTGACTTGCGAATTCAATCTGTGAAAAGAACCCGTACGCACGCAATAATATCACAACAGATATTGGCTGAATAAAATAAAACAAAAGATTTTATTTTAATTTCTTTCCCT
>KK114762.1:352662-382084 GCA_000611955.2 Stegodyphus mimosarum
TCAGTATATAATTTTTAATACATACCTACCACACGCAAACATTACACATATACTTATTAGAACATAAAATAAAAGTATGTGTAACAAATAGGCAAGTAAATACTTACTTTTCCTGACACTGGTAAACATTAACATCGATTCACTATACTTTTCTTTTCGAAATTCCGGAAACAAATGAGTAATGTTTATCCTTGGCATTTGTATTTATATTGGTGAAGAATCAAACAAGTTCATGCAAGATTGCAAGCACACACACCACAAGTCGTATTTTATCCCTTTGCACATCTGAATAAGCATTGCGGACGGCGGCGCTTTGCAAGTCTCGACACGTTGTACTGAATATGGAATTTGCAAGTTTTTACAAGTAACAGTCTCTAAACTTCTTAAAATATTATCTGCCTACATTGATAGGTGAAGTCAGACCAACATTTTAGTTCTTCACTATCAAAAGCAAATAAATTTTTGCGGACCCCCGCTTACGAATTGTGAACCCCCATTTTTTTGTCACGCCAATGTAGACCCCATCAAGTCTCCTATGGTGCCCCTGGGGGTCCACCTGGACCACTTTGGAAACCAACGGTATAAAATGTTAGCAGAGTTCAGTTTATATATGAACTGAAACCTTTCCTTATGTCTGTTTGCCCCCAATTCATTTTCAATCCCCCCAATGCATTTTGTTATACATGTGGTAGTTTTACTATTCTAGTTAAAAGAGAAACATCAGTTCATTTGTCATGTAAGCCTATTTTAAAATGAAAACTGGTGATCAAGATAAACCATGGCCCCTCACAAAGTACGCAAGCAGTGTATTGAGAGTTTACTTATGTGGACGAAAGAAACATGTTCTAAATTTCATTTGGTATACTTACGAGTTGGCGAGAGCCCAAACATCACTCAAGTGATTGTTACTTTTGCATAGTGAAAATGTCGGGATATAAAAAGAAACACAAATGTGTAACAGAATATCCTAGTTTACCATCAGCTCAGTGCCTCACGCAGCTAACTCCCAAGGCCAGTTTTCAAAGAATTACCCAAAGAATTAAATTAATTAATTCAAAGAATTTGAGAATTCAGAAAGTTGATCTGAGAATTCAAAGAATGGATCATTACTGAAATTAAAAAAATGGATCATTTGTGTTGACCTTTAAATGATCTGCTTTCTCATTGGGCAGCACTGCGGACATACACAGTATTCCTCATTTTTTGTGTATGAGGCAGCAGAGCTTATAAGAAGCATTGGATGTACTGAAATTGGCTGCCAAGGTCTGACCTGAAACATGATGAATCAAACATTCTACATCAGCCACTTGACGACAGAAAGAACATATTTCCACCTCTGCATATAAAACTGGGCCTCATGAAGCAATTTATTAAAGCTTTGACAACAAAAGGAGACTGTTTAAAGTATTTCATTTTGGCATTTCCTAGCTTGATTTTTTAAAAGATAAAAGTCAGGGTGCTTGATAGTTCACAGATTCAGCAGCTCCTTGAAGATGAACATTTCATTGGAATAATGACAGAACTTCAAAAGAATGCTTCGTTGGCATTCAAAAATGTTGTCAAAGATTTTTTTGGAAACACGAGCACAGAATTACAGTGAAATTGTCCAGCAACTTATGGACAGCTTCAAAATGCTTGGTTGCAATATGAGCATTGAATTGCACTTTTTACCACAGCCAACTTGATAACTTCACGAAAAATCTCGGTGCAGTCAATGGTGAGAAGAGTGAGCGATTTCACCAAGATTTTAAAGTCACGAAGGCATGGTACCAAGGTAGATGGGATGTGTATATGATGACTGACTGTTGGAGCATTAAGTGAGAATATGCACATATTAAACACTTCAGAAAAAGTGAAAATTTTTACCTTAATATGTTTGTTTACCATTTGGTGAACAAAATCTTTATTATTTGCATGAACAAAATTTAACTAGCAGTACCTGTATTTAGCGTTTGTAAGAATAAAACTATTCTTTGTGAACAGTATATTTTGTATACATATTTTTTGAGACAAAGAGAGAGTATTCTGTAGCTTAAAATGTTGACATGATAGACAAAAACTGAGGTTATTTTTGGATACAGAGGCCAAAAGTTACTCAGAAAAAAGTGCTAGATCTAAGCCAACAAAATTGCATTCCTAGTGTTACGATTTTGCTTCTCATTTTAACCCGTGCTGATTGATATAAAATCTGGCTACTATTTACCAAACTTCTAGACTAAAGCAAGTACATGATGAAATGAGACATAACAGAAAAAATCATCATAAAGGTAACTGTTAGCAGAATGTAAATAAAATGTCACTAATCTTCTTTAAAGTATGTCGAATTAATATAAGAAAAATATTTAATACTACTTGTGTGATTTTTGAAAGTTGATTTTATTCTCAAATTTGTTTTATAATTATGTTTGAAAATAATGTATCCTGCTTACAGATCTGTTTTATTCTTATTACAAAAGTGAAATTCAAGCGTAGATAATATCATTAATTGAATTTATTCAGTTCCCATTTGCTGAAACGCCTTAATATTTTTTCCTTGATCATCCTTAATTTCTAAGTGCAGAATGTGTACAAACCTTGTATTAGCCTTCAAATTACTTTCAACAGTATCAATCTATTATACACCATGTCCACAAAAGTCAATACTGAAGCTTTATTTTCACAATCATTGGTTGTAGGCATGCAGTTCCAGTTACAAAAATGTTTTAAATGATGCAAATATTTATATTTTGCACTTGAAGTTTAAAGAAATCATTTCTATAAAAATTACAAGACCTAACTTAATATACTTCTAAAGTATCTATACTTATAGTTATAAAAATTTTGTGCTCATCATAAAAAATAAAATTCAAAAAGTTTAACCCTTGTATGACAAAAACTAATAAATATATTTGACATTTAATGTACTTGATATTAAAACTGGAGAACATATTCAGGGGCCATACACAAACTGGACAGCAAAATGTTTGTATTTAAAATATTTTTGTAACTAGAACTATATAACTAAAATACCAGTTTAGAAAAAGGTTTCTGATGCTAAGAGCTTAAGTGAAAAATTATTGATCAATATACATTTTTTTTCAAAATGGAGATCTTATTAACAGAATCTTATAGAATGTGTGTTCTAAAACACACTGGCAGACTGTTATTTCAACACAGCCAATTTGTAATATTATTTGCATGAGCTAAAAATGAAAAATATTTGTACTTTAATGAATTTTTGGTATGATTACAGATCATAATTCTATGAGAATAATGTATTTTTAAACTTTGAAAACTTAATAAATTACTTCCATGAAAATTCTTTCAACATATACCAAATGTAACAAAATTAAAGACACTAATAAATCACATTTACACACACACACACACACATATATATATATGTTGTATTCTATGGGTTCGTAGATTTGCAGTGACTTATGACAACACTTGATAAGAAATCAAAGCACAATTTATTAGCCAACTCAGGGCAGTTCCAAAAAACATGTTTACAGTCATTAAAAAACTGCAACAAACATGCTGAAACAACAACAGCACAGCCTTCAAGCTATCACGCTATAACGGTGAAGACATCTTCACCATTATAGCCTGACAGCGGTGAAGACATCTTCACAGCAAAACACTAAATACAGCTCCCGACTCGGTCAATCGTTCTCAGAGCTCAAGATAAAACTCGACAATACACTGCTACTCCACATACAGGCAGAGCTTATATAGCTTTTGGCCTAGCTTCAAGAACATTCTGGGCCAAACGGATAAGAATTCGTTCTAGAATGTTCTCCATTCATTTATGGCATATTGCCAATTTTGTCGCCAAACAGGCGATTTTGTGTCAAATATGGCAACCCTGCCTTCCTTACCACTTTCTGGCAACCCTACACCCACTTTGCAGGGAGCTATCTTACTGCAGCTGGACATTTCCTAACAATATATATATGTGATAATTTTATGGATGGGCACAGGAATGACAAAGCTTGGCAATCAGGTTACATCAGAGTCCGAGCAGAAGACAGCAGAATGATGACACAGAAGGATTTAGCTTCTAATTGCACAGCTTCATTCAATTCAAATGGCAGATAATTTTTCTCTTAGATAAAATTAAATAAAAGATAAAATAAGTTAAATTTTAGCTTTTGACGTCATAACTTTTCTGACAAAGGGAAGAAGAATGGACAAAGCAGTGCAAGGTCTGGTAACAGCAATAGCAGGAAGCAGTCTGACTAAAAAATGGCACGTACTCGGTATGTATAGTAGTGGTTATATAACATGCCAGAATGTTCTCAAGAATACTGGTCTAGGGGTAAGATCCTGAAATTACGGAAAATTAATTAGAAGTTGCCTGTTCGCATAGAGCAAAGCCATCGTATTTTTTGTATTTTACATATATATATTTGAATGGCATTTAGGGGAGAAACAATCAATCTTGAGTTAGTTTAATTTATTTATTAATGCAAATAGAAAATGATCTAAAAAATCACAAATTTGTAAATTAAAAACTTGGGTCTATTTTTGTTGTATGTAAGTAAAACCTTTTGTGTTTTATTTTTTATAACATGTGCAAAATTTTCCTAAATATAAGTACAGGGGCTGATGCAAGCATAAAATGTCAGATTTTGTATTTTTTATAAAATTGATTTTTTTAAATTGAAAAATATCAAAACAAGAATACTGCGCCATTTAAAATATTTTTGTAACTGGAACTATATGTCTACAGCCAATGATTTCAGAAATAAAGGTCAGGTAAGGATCTTTACATACATAATCTTAAAAGTAAATCTGAAATATCCTACCATTATTCTCCACAGTAATTATGCTTTCGCCAATTATATTTCCAGCAGGATCTACAATGTTACTAGAAATAGTACCTAAAATAGATAAGTAACATTAGTTTTCATGGAACTTGAAAGAAAAAAAGACATTTTTAACTTAAAATGTTTATTTAAGATATGTTAAAAAAATATTTTGAGCAGAAATATCTAGATTATACATGAAAATTCAAATAGATTTTGCATTACAACTTCATATTAAAAATTAAGACAAACCTGTCTTACATTTATCTAATGCTGTTTACTAAAAATTGCAATAATTACTAAGACAGTTACTAAACAAAAATCAAACCACACTTTTGACAGCTTTAATGAGTGAAATCATTTGAAAACTTTTTGATTAAAAATATAAATATAATTTTTTTTAATTAAATGCATCTTGTATACTGCATTTTAAAATTATTAACATATAAAATGTTGTTTATCAGACTAAGGACGAGATCATTTGTGATCATTTTTGAACATTAAATTTTCTTAATGTTAAACACAATGTTCTCACTTCTTTAAATTAAGAAATTCCTATTTGGATCACAATGTCTTTTCTAAAAATAGTAGACAGTTATCTAACCTTTCATTCAACAGTGAACAGCTATTATTCTCTACTTTTCTTGGCTCAATATTTTTGCCTGAAATATAAATAATCTTTACCTTAAAAGAATTAATAAATTTTCATACCTCATTTTAAAAAAGAATAACAAAAAATTGTTTTTTTTGCTGTGTTATTATAAATTTTCATAATCATTATCATTAAACGAAAACCATGTATACTATGGAACATAACAAAGCATAAAAACAAATTATTTTTAAAAATTACTTAACAAGTAACAGTTGATTAGGATGCTCACTACCTATTTGGCACATATATTTAATCTTAACCATTCATTTCACAAAGGTTGTAACAAGAAATTCGGATGTATGTATTAGGTTAGATAAATGATAATGCATATGTACTTTATACATTACACCATGTATTCTCAGAATTTTTCTTGCATTGATTCCTTTTAAAAGAATGGTTTTCTAGATAGACAACCTACATATTTCTCTATAGTATACAGCACACTACATAATCATAGCCCAAATAATTGCATAAAAATAACTTAAAAAAAACAATGAACAAACAATTTAAAAAACGGTTTTTTAGATTTATTTTAATATTATTTTTTTTTTAATTTTACAAATATCTAGAAAAAAATGTCACAAACTCTAACTGCACAAAAGTTTGATTTTAATTAAATGCTTGAGGTATTCATGCAATATTTTTAATATTTGCCATAAAACTGTTTAAATCATCTCTTTCAAAAATATTCAAACTCTTTCTTGTTTTTGAAACTATTTCTTGCTTTCCATTGATGTCACTACAACCTGCAAAATCAGGCTTTAGTAGAAACTAAGTAAGAAAAGGGAAAAGTCAAGAATGCTGCTTGGAAACAGCTTTTACTTTGGGATATTTATATATTGAAACAGTGAAATATCTTGGTGATATCCACAAGAATGACCTTACTTGTGTCAAAGATTCCAAAGCTTTTAATTAAGCTTAAGACAATTTTAAACTCCAAAACTTAGCATTTTGAATAAGATGGGCTTGAACATCTCCCATCAATGCAATCAACTCTTCTTGCATCATAATATCAACATATCGCAGTTTAGTGGTTCTATGAGCCATGGTGGCACATTCAAAATTTCAACATCCTGGAAGGGAAAAATATATATTTTTTTAAATTTTTATTTTGAACAAGCTTGTATATAACAACATATCTTTTAAGGAAATTTTGCATTCTTTGTGCTTTTTGTGTGTGTGTGTGTGTGTGTTTTCTTGTATTCCTTGGTTTTACTTTTTTATATTGCACATATTGCATAACGTGTTAAATTTTTTTTATTTGGAGTATTTTCCCCTAATATATCTTTATATTATTTCTACTTTACTTTAGAATTACTATTTCTACCTTGCTTTTTATACCATTTCTACCTTATTTAAAACTGATAATTGTTTATTGATATAGCATTATGTTAATAAACAATAATCAATTTTATTAATAATTTTTTCAACCAATGGGCTCTTGATTGTTCTGATCAATTGCCAGTGTATATTTGGCTATCAAACCCCTTTAAAATTCCATCAACCCCCTCACGTGGTCATTACCGTCCCTGTTGGAAACCCCTGCATTAGACAAAATCAATGTTTCTAATATCAGTACTTCCAGATAAATGAATTTAAAAAATAAAGTATTATTAAAGTAAATAGATAATAATATACTCCAGTTACAGTATCAATCACTATTAATTCTGAACAATGAATTGGGTAATCAAATTAGAAAGTTAAAGTAAAGCACAATTTGCTACATTGATTCAACTTAATCAGCAATTCTTTCTCCCTTCCTTGTTACTAGGCCAACAGGAAAAAACACATAACAGAAATTTTATGCATTTTATGTAACAGGAAAAAAATATGGTAACATTCTACTCCAAGTATGCCTTGGGACTTCACTTATCATGTAGGTCAGATAGAAAATGCTGATTCCTACTGCCACTCAGAGCAGAAAGTATACTCATAGCCAATCAATATACTGTCACTGGCCATGTCATAATTTCCTAGCTACCAAGTATTTGAAAATGACATGCATCACTTCTCTGGCACACCTGTATTTGAGTTTATGTCCTTTAATCACAGAATTAAAAAGAAAAAAGAAAGAAAGAAAGAAAATCTGAAGGGATTCAGATGTTAACAACTGCACCAGAGGATTTGTTAAAATACTTTATACTGTCACTATCTTTGCAGTTTATTTATCTGCTCTTGGACTCAACACTTCTCATACAACATTTAGTTGCCTTTGTAACTTTATTATTAAACATCACTTTCTTCCCACTTATATCACATAAAATTCAAAAGCAAAATCATGAAATTTTTTAAAACTGTATATTTTTATAATTTTTGATACAGTGTTAGGTGCTGTCATACAGTTCTTAGCCCAGAAGAGCTATTATTCTTAAATCTCACTTCTGTGTCAAATCACTTTTGCTGTCACTTTCATTTTTCATATAACTAGCCACTGGCTTCAGCCACCCAAAATAGTTATTATAAAAAAAGAAAAATATATATATATATAATGCTTTCCATAAATCCAGCAGATGAAATTTTATGGGTCTAGCTGGTTGTTAATAAAAGAGATAAAAAACAGCATTCATTGCTTTTAAATCATTTTGTCTGTTAATTAACAAAACGCAGATTAAATTTAAAAGAAAAACTGCACACTTTGCACTTTGTCAAACTGCAAATAAAAAAAAATAAAAAAAAAATCCTGGCATTTTATATCGAATTTAGAATGGAATGGTACAGGTTACCAGAATGCCTGTGCATCAGGCACTATTCCTGTCAAATAATTTGTTTTTTAAGAATCATGTGAATTCATAGAATATCCATCATGGAAGTCCTCAAGTCAAAAAAATTACAAGTATCACGGGGTTTATATTTTGAGAGTAAACATAAATAATAAAAGCAAGCTATATAACTAATAATTTTTGTCCTTTAATTTTAATTGCATTAAGGATCGCTATGAGGCATTTAATAGTATATATATAGAGAGAGATTGTCATATGACTATGACAGAGCACTTGAGGGCTATCTGATTAAATCAGGGATGCCTGATGTCTTTGTGGAGAATTCTTAAGGGAAATTGACTCGTATACACATGAGGAAAACCACAAAAATATCCAGCACATTTGCTGGGATTCGAACTCTGGACAGAATTAACAGTGCTCAGCGACCTGGCCACTGGGTGGGTCTCATATATATACATATATATATATATATATATATATATAATCATAATTGCTAATATAGTTTCATTATTAATTAAAGATATTTCAAGAAATTTCTAGGCTATCTTATTTTATAATGTATACTTTTAAGCTGCACAATATTTAATTCTTCATGTATTTTATTATTACAAATACAGTTTCATATCAGATATCTTTAGAATTCTCAATAAAGTGATAAAAATGTTGCCATACTTTTTTTTATATTCACTACATTACTCTTTTAAAATTAATATATGCTGATAACATTTAGTGGCAACATCCTTTTATTTGTAATCTCATACCTTTTTTCCTGTTATTTGTCGTGTTATTTCTTTAAAAATTATATACATTTGATGGCAACACCCTTTATTTATTTTACCCTTTTTTTTTTTTTCAAATTCGCTATATTATTTCTTTAAAATTATTACATAGTTATAACATTTGATAGCAACATTTGAAAAGTGATAAAAACAAAAGTGAGGTTAGCAAGTCTAATTCCCCCCCCCCACACACATACACACATTCACTAATTTTACAGTAAAAGTATGATATACTTTCATTTTTAATACGTATTTTATGTGTTATGTGTATTTTTTCCAAAATTTCTGTTTTACCAAAATTCTGAGACATGTTTATCAAAATATATTTAATAATTTGTTCCTTAATAATAATTGGTCACACTATTATATAGGAGGGTAAAATAAGCTTGTTTGCTAGTACATCAGAATCAAATTGAAACTTTTCCCCAAGCTCTTTATTTTCTTCATTTATTTTTTCTTTCTTTCCTTCTGTGCCTTCCACGGTATTCTGACTTTGATTTTAATTTTTATTGCTTTTTATTACTTTTCTTTCCTTTCTCTCTTTCTATGCCTTCCACATTCTGACTTTGTTTTTCATTTTTATTGCTTTTTATTACTGATATCAATATTTCAATTTTATTCCAAGGCACAGATTTCAGTTGAATGAAACACTACATTCAATTTCAGCAGAATATATATATATAAGGGAGAGAGAGATAAAGAAAATTGCTCTTATTTGTTCATTAAACTCCTGCTTCTATTCTCGTCATCATTTTCTTTTACTCGTGCTGGACTTACACTTTCTTGAAATGATGTATTATATTATCAAAAGTTATGTATTTATCAAGCTAAAAAATACAAAAATATAAGCAATATCATGTTGGTTTTGTTAAAATAACTGAATAACAAGAATTCTATTTCCGTTTTGAAATTTTTATGATTATATGAATATACAGATACGTAAAACAAAACAGCTATTACTTTAATCGACTTTGTTTCTGTGGCGGAAAGCCGATTTACATAAATTTTTATCAACAGGCAATGTCACAAAATATTCAGTGAATCTAATTTTTATATTTTGAATTTAATATTTCAATATCAGTATTTTATTTTTCAACTATAACTGTGCTATTCTTTATATTATTGTGTTTTTGTGATGAGTAAGATATTAAAACCTGGCCATTTTGAAAACGAGGGCTTAGCTTGTGCTCAAAATGCTTTATGACAAATGTTTTCCTACAACAAATTCAATTAAAAAAAATGCTGAATGTTAAAACAATTTATGCAAATTCCTTAACATTAAAAGCTGTTTTCAAACATCATTAAATTTTATTTTATGCTTTAGATTATTAATAGAAACAGAGGATATGTGCTACCTGTGTTGGACAACAATTACCTTTAAAGATAATAAAGACATGATGCAAATTTAAGACAGAACAAAAACTGTAAGTAACAAATTTCAATAACTATATGGAATTAAGACTGTTGATCTGTTTATGTCAAAACAAACATATTTCAAGGATAAAAACAGCAATATTAAATTATTTTCTTGGGAAGTAAATAGAAATAACATAATACAATCAAAATATATACATCCAAAAATTTTTACAATCAAAAGGAAAAAATAAAATACTGTTCCATACAATCTCCTGATGAAGTTTCATGATCTGCATCTTCCCTTAATTCTTGTTTTGTAATTTTTAATCCTAAATATAACATAAAATTAATCATTTAAATTATATTCTCTAAGATTTAAACTATTTCTACATATTAATTAGCTATTATTTTTGAATAACTGGGTAATTAGACATACATTTGAATCAACAAGCTATATGAAAAATACACATTAGACAAAAGTGACAAAATAATTTTTAAAGGGATAAAAAAAGGATGAATAAAGGGGGGGGGAACTTACTAGTTTCTCTTTGCTGACCATCATTTATGAGTGCATTAATATGAGACTGGTCTTGCTCTACTTTTAAAAAAAAAGTGTTTGATATTTCTATTAATTATTGCTGCATATATATAAAATACAATCTCAATGAATAAAACAATGAAATACATACAAGTTATTTTTATATTTTGTTATTTTAGATTGTTATACCAAATTAAATTTTTGCTTAAAATATTAGATATCAGTGATAATAACAATTGTAAAATAGTTTTAGTTTAAATTAAATCAGAAAAATATTAAAACGTGATTATTTTTCAGTATTTAAATTATTTAATTAGAATTTTATGCCTTAGATACTGACTGGTATATCTGCACAACAGAAAATAAATACATTGTAATATAATAACATGCCCTACGATAATCTATTCCATGGAAATTCAAGAACATAAATCCTATGCAGGTAAAAAGAAAACAAATGTTTACGCAAAACTGTAGGAAAAGTTAACTCTTTCAGAACAGTTTCATAGGAATAAAATATAAAAGAGAAGAAATATTTCCCTTCTATTGATATATTATAAAGGAGATTAGATTTCATTAAAAATACAGAAAAAAAATAACAACAGCAAAATTGTGAAATAAACAAACAACTAAAGTTTTGGTTACAGCATTACTTTTGAGAAAAACAAAAACACTTTTAACAATTTTTATAGCCAGAAGTTTCAGACTTGATCTTGAGACTGCTGCTATATATATGCTGTGATTTTGTATTTTTAGCTACTCAACAGATGATGGTAGTGTTTATTATATGGAAAAAAGAAACTGTGGCATCATGCTGTTTATTGTAGTGGGGTTTGCTTTTGAGCACAAGAATAAATGCTGCAATGAAAAATGCTTTCTGTTTATTATTATTTACAATTTACTCTGATTTAATAGGAGATTATACATTTTCTTTATGATAGATCTCAGGATCATTATGAACTGGAATAATCAGCAGATTGAATTTTAACTTCAAAATCGAAATCATACATAAAAAAATTATCTGTTGCAAGGCAATTAATTACTAAACTACTAACCAAAGTTGATATGAATCCCCGAAGGAAAAAAAAATTGAAATAATCGAGGACTTAAATGAAGTTACTGAAAGCCAAAAATATCAAGATATACACAATTTTATGGTGAGGAAGACTGCAGCGATTTTTTAAACAAACTCTGAAATATTCTGAAAATGTAATACATAAAAATGAAATGATGAATCTTACATCTAAAGAAGAAACAAAAGCAATGAAATTAGCAAATCTTCAAATATGACCTTATTTTGGACATACGTGTACATGATAATATAATTCATAACATCAAACTGTAAAAAAAAAAAAAAAAAAAAAAAAAAAAAAAAAACCAAAAAAACAGAAAGATTTCAGATAAAAAATCCACAACTGAAAAATTCGCATATTTAAGATTCTAATTCAACAGTAACACTTTAGCTGTCATTTCATTTCTTCGTTAGGTAATCAGAATTATGATTCGTTTAGTGACAGAAATCCTAAAAGAACATTTCGGTAGAAAAGATATACTCATCAGTTCACATATGAACAAACTGGCTATCTCTTGAGTCAGTTGGAAACATTTCAAATGTTAAAACACCGCATAAATTGCATGATGAATGCAAAATCAACATCCACAATGAAATCAAAAACAACATAAGTTTAGAATTGTTGAACGAAATTTCAGGAAGCTATAAAAATATTCTCTCTCACAATTTTGCAAACATTTAACCATTATTTTTATATAATAAGGCAATTAGACATACATTTGAACCAACAAGCTACATGAAAAAGGCATATCAGATAAAACTGGCAATTTTTAACTAGGTTACAAAAAGGATGAACAGAGAAAAACTTACCAGTTTCTCTTTGCTGCTGAACATCTTTTGTAAGTAATTTAAATAAAAACTGGTGCTGTTTTACTAAAAAATAAATAAATAAAAGTGCTTGATATTTTTTCATTTATTTCTGCACATGTGTAAAGTAAAATACAGCCTAAATGAACAAAACAATACAATGCAAATGAGTCAATTTTCTATTTCATTATTTTAGATATTATATTGAATATTGAATTGTTATATTGAATTAAATTTTTGCTTCAAATATTAGCTATCAGTGATGAAAACAATAGTAAAATAATTTTAGTTTAAATTAAATTAGAAAAACATTAAAACATTGTGGTTATTTTTTAGTATTTAAATTATTTAATTAGAATTTTCTGCCTCAGATATTGACCATAATATATCCACAGCAATAATAAAATACAACGTATATAATAACAAGCTCTATAATAATATATTATACTCAAATTCAAGACCACTCATCCTATGCAGGTAAAAGAAAATTTTAAATGTTTAAGGAAAACCCCACAGCCCCCTGTAGGAAAAGTTAACTCACTAAAGTTTCATAGGAATAAAACACAATGGAGAGGAAGAACTTCCCCTCCATCGATATTTTACAAAAATGATTAGACTTTTATTAAAAATAAATAATAAAAAAGTAAAAGAAAATAAGAAAATAAAGAAAAAAAGTACAACAAAACTGACAAATAAATAAATAAACAAAAGTTTTCATTACAACTGTTGGCACCCGCCGTTGATTCCCCTGGCGCATGCGCATAATAAGCAAGCTCTCTGCTGCGTAATATTTTTTCCAGAGTGAGTTAACCAAAGTCTGTGGTGAGTATCGGATGCACACGATAAGCGAAGTACTGTGTAATTCATGTATCTTACTTATGTTTCTACGTCTTCATAGCATAAATAAATGTTTGTCCTGTAGATGGAAGTCGTCATTTTTATTCTACATTGGTTATGGGCCCAGGCATTGCATAACTGCGCAATACAACCGTCTGTGTAAAATTCTTTCGGCAAGCTAAGCTGAGTCGACTGAAATCGAAAATGACGACCACAAATACAGTTTCAATTGAAAAGCTGAAAAAGGACAATTTTGATACGTGGAAATTGCAAGTGGAAGCAATACTGATTAAAAATGATCATTGGGACTATGTAACTGGGAAAATTACGAAACCAGAAACTGGTGATGAAGGTTATGCTAAATGGAAATCTACTGACCAAAAAGCAAGAGCGGATATAATCCTATCAATTTCACCCAGTGAACTTACACAAGTAAAAAACTGTGTAACATCCCATGAACTATGGAGTAAATTGCACTCTATTTACGAATCGAAAGGGCCAGCTAGAAAGGCCACAATTCTAAAAAAATTGCTTTTTACAAAAATGACCGATACTAAAGAAATGACTGATCACCTAAATGATTTTTTCATTCTCGTGGACAAGCTAAAAGAGATGGAAATCGACATTGCGGATGATTTGCTAACAATATTGCTTTTATATAGCATACCGGACTCTTATGAAAGCTTTCGAATTGCCATTGAATCTCGTGATGAACTGCCTGCTCCAGACATGTTGAAAATTAAACTGCTGGAAGAAGCTAACGCCCGCAAAAATAAAAATTCATCGTATTGTGAATCACAACAAGCATTCTATTCAAAAGATCGGAAGTATAATCAACGACCGGTTCCTAAACCGAAACTAGAGACGTCTGCAAACCGAAAGTATCCAGTTAACTACAGATGCAACTTCTGCAATATATACGGGCATAGAGCATCGGAATGTAGGAAGAAAAACAAGGAAAATAAAAGCAAACGCCTTGGAGAAATTGCGATGTCTGCAGAAAATCAGAATTCGGTGAAACAAGAAAGGGCCGCATCATGCACAGATAGTGATTCTAAAGACATTTTTTGTCTAGATAGTGGTGCAACATCACATATGTGTAACAGCAAAGAGCTTTTCCAAGAAATTCACGAGGTAGGTGATATTTATGTTAAATTAGCTGCTAATAAAATAGTTAAAGCTATCGGGAAAGGAACTGTTAAATTTAAAGTTCGCATAGGTTCTAAAACCGAAAGTATCAAACTCGAAAATGTATTGTGTGTGCCTGATTTGAAAAATAATTTAATCTCTGTATCTAAAGTAACTGCAAATAATTATTCAGTAATTTTCAAAGAAAAATGTGCTAGAATAATTAATTCTAATAATGAAACAGTAATTTTAGCTAAACGCGAAAATGATCTTTATTATGTCATGCCAATATTCGAATCTCTATCAATTGCTAAAGAAATAGATCAATGGCATACAAGATTTGGCCATTTAAATGAAAACGATCTTAAAAAACTTCTATTAAATAACATGGTTAGAGGTCTTTCTTTTTCTCAAAATGATTCTCTTTCTACCTGTAAGGTATGCATTCAGGGTAAACAAACCGCAACCCCCCTTCCCAAAGAATCTGAATATAGAAGTACTGAGTTGTTAAATCTAATTCATTCTGATTTGTGTGGTCCCATGAGAGTCGAATCAATAGGCGGATCATTTTATTTTGCGACATTTATCGATGACAAATCTCGATACGTTCATGTCTATTTTCTGAAATCTAAGGAACAAGTTAAGGAAGCTTTTATAAATTTCAAAGCGTCTTTTGAAAATAAACTTAACTCCAAAATCAAAATTCTCCGAACGGATAACGGGCTAGAATACTTAGGGAAAGACTTTAATAAATTTCTTAATGACGCGGGAATAAAACACGAAAAGAGCACTCCTTACACACCAGCCCAAAATGGAGTCGCCGAAAGATTAAATCGCACTTTAGTTTCAATGGCGCGATGTTTATTATTACAGTCCAATCTGCCTCATAAATTCTGGGCCGAAGCCGTCAATACGGCTGCTTACATTCGAAATCGCTGTCCTACGCGAGGTTTGAAAGGTCAAACAAAAACACCTTATGAAGTGATGTTTGGCAGAGTGCCAGCTGTCTCTCACTTCAGAACCTTTGGCCAAAAAGCATTTCCATTAAATAAAAGGCCAGGAATAGGCAAATTTGATATTCGGTCTAAAGAATGTATTTTTATTGGCTATTCTGATGAATCAAAAGCGTATAGACTCTGGGATCCTGAGGCACGTAAGGTGATAATAAGCAGAGACGTAAAATTTGTTAATGAGTTTGAAAACTGCTCTAGTTATGACTCAGAACAAGAAATATCTCTGCCTTTCGCTCCGGAAGAGAAAATTATAAACAAACTATGTCGTGATAAATCATCACCTCTGAACGGCAAGGTGTCGCCAACTGACTCTGAATCTGAAAATGAAAGCGAAAGTGATTTAGAAAGCGAATCAGTGTCTCCTATCCTGATTAAAAGGGGGCCTGGTCGACCCAAGAAAATAAAAACAGGTTTGCCCGGAAGGCCTAAAAAGGAATATCAGTATACAGTTGTAAATAAAAATGAACAAATTCAAAATGTTGTTGAGGAAAGCATTAATCCTACGGTGCAAGAGGCATTAAATGGACCATATGCTGAAAATTGGCGTAATGCTATGCTATCAGAATATAATTCCCTTGTTCAAGAAAACGCTTGGAAATTGGTAAATCGACCTGAAAATAAGAAAGTTATTGGTAGTAGATGGGTTCTTAAATTAAAATACAATCACGACGGCACTATCGAAAAATACAAAGCTAGGCTAGTTGCTAAAGGGTGTGCCCAAACCCCTGGTTTTGATTTCACTGAAAACTTTTCCCCTGTTGCTAGATTAAGTTCTATAAGAACAGTTTTAGCCTACGCTGTAGAACACAGTCTGAAAGGTTACCAATTAGATTTTGTAATGGCCTATGTAAATGGAAATTTAGATGAAGAAATCTATATGGAAATCCCCGAAGGTTTTCGCGATGAAACTAATTCAGATAAAGTGTGTCTTTTAAAGCGATCGTTATACGGTCTTAAACAGTCGGGACGTCAGTGGTACAAAAAGTTAGATGAAAAATTAAAATCCATGAAATTTAAATCTCTTAATTCAGATAATTGTGTTTATATTAAAAAGTCGTCTAGCAGTGAAACAATTATAATTGTATATGTAGACGATCTTATCGTTTTTACCGATTCTAAGCAAACGTATGAAAGAATTCGCGATAGTTTAGCTTCTGCTTTTAAAGTGAAAGACTTAGGAAAATTACATTATTGTTTAGGCATAGAATTTTTCCAAAATGAGAATTCAATTAAAATTTCTCAAAAGAAATACATTGACGATATTTTAAATCGGTACAATATGCAAAATGCTAAATCCGTAGCTTCACCTATAGATCACTGCAAAAAATTATCAAAGGAGATGAGTCCAAAAAACGAAAACGAAATCGCTGACATGAAAAATGTTCCATTCAGAAATCTGATAGGATCACTTATGTACCTTTCAGTAGCTACTAGGCCAGATATCACATACGCCGTGAATTTCTTAAGTCAATTTAACAACAACCCAGGAAAAGAACATTGGCATGCTGCGAAAAGAATACTTCGATACCTAAAGGGGACCCAAGATCAAGGACTAATTTATACAAAAACAGGAAAACCACTCATCGCCTTTGTGGATGCAGATTGGGCATCAGATGTCAATGATCGAAAATCTCACACAGGTTTTGTATGTATACTAAGTGGTTCTGCCATAACCTGGGAATCACGAAAACAACATAGTGTAGCTCTATCTTCAACGGAGGCGGAATATATGGCTCTGTCTGAAGCCGCCAAAGAAACCGTCTATCTGCGCCGTTTCCTGAAAGAGCTGGGTTACAGCATAGAAAGTCCAACAACAATATACTGCGACAATCAAGGAGCTCAGAAAATTACAAAGAACTCAGTGTTTCACTCACGTACAAAGCACATAGACATTCGCCATCATTTTGTGCGTGAAGTATATGAACGCGGCGAACTGGATGTGCAGTACATACCTACCAGTGAAATGGGAGCTGATATGTTAACCAAACCCCTGACACCTGTTAAACATCAGAACTGCTGTACAATTATAGGACTGAATACTGTCTAATATGTATTTTGTTTTACTTTCAGGAACAGGAGAATCAACGTCGAAAGGGGGTATGTTGGCACCCGCCGTTGATTCCCCTGGCGCATGCGCATAATAAGCAAGCTCTCTGCTGCGTAATATTTTTTCCAGAGTGAGTTAACCAAAGTCTGTGGTGAGTATCGGATGCACGCGAGAAGCGAAGTACTGTGTAATTCATGTATCTTACTTATGTTTCTACGTCTTCAAAGGTTAAATAAATGTTTGTCCTGTAGATGGAAGTCGTCATTTTTATTCTACATTTACTACAGGTTTTTTTTTTTTTTTTAGAAAAAATAAAATAATTCTATCTTAATAATTTTTATCTTCAGAAGTCTGCAAATTTTATGACATATTAAATAAATTTGCTAGATGTTTTGACACTTTTTTTTGGATTTGAATTCAAATAAATGACTTTCCCACAATTTTAGTAAATCAGTATATTACCAACTAATAAATACACTTTTTTAACCTTAAAAAATAAAAAACTACATATTGATTTATAAGCCCACAAATGGAAAATAATTATTGTTCTAAAATTAAATTTGAGAAAGTTCAATTTTTAAACAAACACCGCAATTTCCTTTGCCAAAAATAAATATGATCATTTTGCAACATTCAACTCCCTCTATAATGTAATTTATTACTGGTTGTATTAAAGCATGCAAATAATTAACTAAAATATATTTGCACATTACAAGCAAAAATTAATTAATTTTGTGACAATGTGAAATATTTAAAAAATACTTTTAGAAAATAACTGAAAATTTCATAGACACCATTGGAAATATTCTCCTTAAAAAATATTTTAAGCGAAAATATGATGGAAGGCAACTTTAAAGTGAATAATTATTTTACAGAATTTTTATTTTTATTTTCAACACTGATTAGGAGAAAAACTTTATACTTCTAAGAATATCTAGGATGAATAATAAAAACATTTTTGACTTTCATTTTTATTTTTTAGAAAATAATATGATGGATGATTTTATAGAATCTGAAGTACAGTTCTGCATTCCCTCTATAAATTCACAGCAGTGGCGTAGCTAAGATGGGGCAAAGGGGGGCACCTGTCTCCGGGTGCCAAATTGATGTTAAGAAATTTGAGAATGAAATGTTTTTCATTTTTGGCACACAGAAGAGGCGCAAAATCTTCAGTTGTCCCAGGGTTCTGAAAACCCCAACTACGCCTCTGATTCACAGCATATCATTATTTAAAGGTTGGTCGGTTTTTTGGTTTACTGCAAAGGACTTGAAAGCTATCTGTCTAAGGGGAGGGATGCCTTCACTGATGGCTTTCTAAGGGAAACTGGCTCATATACACATTACACATGAGGAAAACCATGAAAATGCCCATGCAGCCTGCCTGTTCTATGGATTTCGAACTGCATACCAAATTACCAGTACCGAATATAGTTCGACCGCCTCATCTGCGACCATGAGCGTAAACACGCATGTGCCATTTGGACCCAATTATTCTCAAAATAGGGTGGAAGGATGGGGACTTTTTTCCCTTGAGCATATAAATTCTCTTTTTCCGGCGGTCTTCACGTGACCTTTCATGGCACAGCAAGTAATAATGCCCCTTTTGGACGAGTCTATGTGTATTGGCAGAATGCCACCCAAGGTTGCGTTTGAGACGGTTGAACTATACCATTTGGCCACTGGTGGGCCCATTATTTAAGGATAAAGAAAATATATATATATATACCATAGGATTCCTCCTCCTTTTCTATCACAGCTGGATCATTTTTTTGCACCTGGAATTAAAAATTAACATTTACAATAAGTACTGTACAAGATCATACTCTCTTTATTTCTGGTACTGTTTATTATTTGTTATTTATATATGCAAATTGTTTCTTATCTTATTCACATGACTAGCAAAAAATAAAAGACATTTATTTGTTACTTATATGAATATACAGATAAAAAAGAATTTGCATGCAAATAATATTGTATTTTACATCGTGTTCGAAAAGTACTGTTATGAAATGCCCAGCTGCCATAAGATAGCTTCCCTCCAAGGCAGATTTAGGGTTGCCAGAAAATGGCAAGAGAAGGCAAGGTTACCATATTGCTCAAAATCGCTCATTTGGTTACAAAATTGAAGATGGAGAACGGATGGAGAACATTCTAACGAATTCTTACCAGTTTGGCCCAGAATATTCTCGAAGGCAAGCCAAAAGCTATATAAACCCTGACTGTATGCAGAACAGCAATCTAGCATCTTGTCAGTGGAATGTGAAGTGCATCGAGAGTGTGCACTGCTTAGCTTAGTGTCGAGTTGGTGCATCGAGAGTATGCATCGTTGAGGCTATTAACTGCATCATGAGTTGCAGCGTGGAGAGTTTTGAGAACATGTTGAGTTCCGAGAATAACTGACCTGAGTCGGGAGCTGTACTCTAATGCTTTACCATGAAGCTGTTTTCACCGTTATATCCTGAAAGCTGTGTTGCTTATTGTTTCTGCATGTTTGTCGTAGTAGTTTAATGACTGTAAACATGTTTTTGGAGCTGTCCTGAGTAATACCAGCTAATAAATTGTGTGTTCATTCTTCATCAAGTGTTGTCATTAATCACTCCAAATCCACAAACCCATAAAGATTGCAACAGTACTTAAAAACAGCATTTGGTACTTATTGGTTAATGAGCATTACGAAGAGATGTTCAGTGATGATGTAGTATGTGCTCTACCACATTTAGTTATTACTTATCTCTTAGATTAGAGTTTCTTTATCTATGGGGTGGCAAAAATTCAGTTCGATAGTTGAATTTAAAGAAACTGCATGCCTTACATTTTTAATTAATTGACATTAATGAGATTAGACTTTTAAAGACATTACATTAATTGATATTAATGCGATTAATTACCTGTTGCATAAAGTGTAAAAGGAATTTGTAAAGTTATCTAGCGATTCAAACTTAAAACTTGAGTTTCCACAAAAATCCTTTATGAGTTCTAGATCAGAGTTAGATTTCCTATTTCTGAAACGGCATTAAATGTTCTTCTCTCATTCAGAACCACATATTTTGATAAAACTACTTTTTCAGCTTCAACGCTGATTAAAACCAAATGTCGTTCATTGAACATGGTGAAGATGCTGTATGTCCAGCAGTGTCAAATATCACACCAACATTTAATTTGTTATGCAGCAGAAAACAAGCACATCCGTCTCATTAGAATTTTCTTTAATTTTTGTTTGCTCAAAATAAATCCTAAAACTATATTTTCATATGTGTATTGTTTAACAAAGAAGTAAATTATTTATGGGAGGATATTTATATTTTTATATCTTTATCTTACATTTAATATTTGGGGTCACGAAAAACATCTCAGTAATCAAAAAGGGTTGTGACTGAAAAAAAGCTTAAGAAGCCTTGGTTTAGATGATACCACTAAAATACTATTTTTAAAAATTAAAATAAATAATTATTAAAAATTCTTAAAATACATGATAAAAAATTAAGAATATATGTATGAAAATAATTCCATTCATTAATTTAACAACCTATTAAATTTTTAATTACTTTAAATTTCTTCCAATTTTACCTGCATCATGCTTCTGTGAGACAATGTAGAAGCATTTGCAGTGTCTTACTTTAAATTTGATTAGCTCCATAATACAATAATAACAGTTTCATAAAATAAAAAATTCAGTAGTTTTCGTATTCAAATGCACAATAAAATGGTGAAGGAAAAATTCATAAAACAACAACCAATTTCAGTGATGCTATCAAGGTCTATAAATAATTAAGTGGTACATCATTTACAAAATCATTACCAGATTTTCTATTAAAAACAGCCAGTACCTAACATGAAAATGAAAATAATTGTTACACTCAGTAAACAATCATGAGTGTTGTCAAAAATCATAAATCTATTATATTTTATATTTTCAATGCAGCCATCTTATTTTCTGCTTGCATTCTGTTGTTGTTTTGAATGTATTGCAACAAACTGATTAGTTTTTACTTTTTTATTATTAAAATATCAATGTTGTTTTAATTATTACTTGCAATATGATGTTATACATACAAGATGATTAAATTTACAAAAGACACAATCACAGTGATGATATTTATTTCTGTAGAATAACTGCAAGAAATGCTGCCATACTAACTGTTAACAAATAAATACTCAGCATTTTAATAACTGTTAAAAAATAATAAAAAATGGGGTGGGGACTCTATGTACTCCATAAATAACAAGGCGATATAGTTAGGATCAAAATAGAAGCAGGAAAACAAAATAACTTCCCTCATTATTATTTTTATACTCTAAGAAATTTAAGAGATTATTAAGAAGTTATTTACACACACACACACACACCCAAAAAAAAAATAAATAAAAATTAAAGAAAAAATTCCAACAAAAATTAAATTACATTTTTCAAAAAACTCTGCAACTTTTGTAATCTAAGCCTACAAATAAAAAATTAAAACTCTCCTTTAACCTAAAATGTTATAATATAGCATAATCTCTGCCCCAAAATTATATAAGGCTGTAAAAGGTACCTAAGGCTGTCCAATCATAAGAGTTCGGTTGTAGGAAAAAATGTCACCTGGAAAATAAGGAACAGAAAAATAGGCACTGGAAAATTAGGAAACGGAAAATAAGTCACCATTCTTTTGTAATGGGAAAAATAAGGGATGTTTAGAAATATCGCTAAGATGGGAGATAAAAGTTTTATCATAACAACCATACCTGCGTAATAGGGAAATCTTCTGACGATGATTGAAAGAAGATAATCGAGCTGCTGGCCTGTCCGATGGTAAAAATAGAGGGTTGACCAGCGGGTCATGGTCATTAGTGATTGTTCCCCTCGTACCCCATGTAGTTATAGCATTAAACTGTGGTTCAGGGGTGAAACATTGTTGCATAATTGAGCATTAAAAGCAGTATTATAACAAACTGTTGTAGATGAAATTTAGTCACAGTTTGCGATAAGAATATTAAAACCTGCTATCGAAATGACCTTGCTCGGCTGCAGCTAGCTCAACGTCTTACCCTTAAAACCTCTCTCAAGAGAGCCCGCTATAACCCTGCCGGTTAAATTAGAATTGCCCCAACTCCGATTGGCGACATTATTTGGCGAGATTTTAAAGTTCCTTTTTTCTGTTCCTTATTTTCCGGGAGACATTTTTTCCATTCCTTATTTTCCGGGGCTTTCTTTCTGTTTCCTTTTTTTCCAGGTGATATTTTTTCCTCACACCTAAGAGTTCATACTTAAAATGATGTTAAGATCATAACAGATCCAGATTTAAGACACCAACAAGTATGATGTAAAATCTGTTAACAGATAGATCAAAATGATAACCTAATTACAAGAAAACACATGGAGCTATCTTGAAAAAGTATACCTTTATTCTCTTTCAACATGGGTCCATGTGTTTAGCATTTCATTCTCTGTATTCCAGAGAAAACTGTTTAATATTTATGTTAACATAAGAAAAAACATAACAGCCCCACGAAACCAACAAATTGAGTCACTACAAATGAAATACCAAAATTTCATTGACAGTCAATTGAAGTAGCAAATCTTTTCATGTAATCTAATATAGATGCCACAATTAACAGAAACATTTCTTAAGCCCTCTTACTAAGCTTAATAGCATTTCATCCTTTAAATAATTAATGAAAAAATCTGCTTTCAATATGCAAGGATTTAGCAAGAGTCATTTTAAAGTGTTTAATATTTTCTACGGAAAGAAAATGGATTTAAGATTGTTTTATGAAAAAATACATAGCATAATTTTATATTTCAACTGTGCATCCAAAATGAAGTAAAGAAAAAGCTTTTACATAAACAAGAAAGAAAGAAAAGACTTTCAAGGGAAAATTGCATCATATTCATACTGCACATACAGAAAAGTGGGAAGAAGTGCAACCAGCTTATTTACCTACAGCTAAACTAACAAGTTTGATGGTTTTACTCATTTGCCTACTGTAAACAAATTTAATGAATAATTAAATATGTATACTGCACAAAAGAAAGGGGGAGGGACTGTTCTATATCTCCCGTTCTACAGGGCAGATTGACGAAATTCAAATTTCATTTTTCATGTTTTGAAAGTGCAACAACTTAGATTTACACTCATGTCTATAAATTAAGGAAAATTTGGAGTCACACGGAAATCGAACTCTAAAATAAATATATCACCTGTAAAATCACTACACCTTCAAGAATTATATGCAAATTTCAGGAAGTAACCAGATGACACCGATGGTACGTCACAATGATGAGAGTGATATATAAGGAATACAGGCAAAGAAGTAAAATTGTTCGCAGGCGTTATATAAGCATTTCAGTGCAATAATCGAATAGTTATGACACAAAGGACGCATTTGGATGATTTTTTACGTGGTAGAATTATCGGCCGTCTGGAATGTGGGCGTACCAAACTGGAAGTATCAGACGAACTTGGAATTGCCCAGAGTGTCATCTCCAGGCTTTGGCAACGATTCCAAGATGATGGTAATGTGAGTAGACGTTACAGCACAGGTCGCCCCAGAGTTACAACGCCGAATGAGGACCAGTATTTGGCAATTAATGCCAAAAGAAACAGGCGGAGCACAGCGTCAGACCTGTCTCGTCATCTCTCTTCAGCCACTGGTATGACAATTTCAAGGCAGACCGTGTACAGACGCTTAGGGCAGATTGGTCTATATGCTCGTAGATCTGTCAAATGCGTTCCACTTACTGCAAATCACTGTCGCCTGCGGTTAGCCTGGAGTAGAGAGCATGCATTGTGGACACCGCAACAGTGGGCTTGTGTGATGTTTTACGAGAGTCCAGGTTTAGCTTGCAGTCTGATTCTCGCTGGACTTTCATATGGAGAGCTCCAGGTACCCGTTACCACCAAGAAAACATCATTGAACGACACCATTACGGTGGTGCAGGAGTGCTCGTTTGGGGTGGAATTATTCTGGGTTCCAGAACTGACCTGCATGTTCAAATTAGAATCATGACAAGCCACATCTAACGGGACGCCATTCTGGAACAACATGTACGTTTGTTTCGGGGTGGCATGGGCGCACAATTTGTGTTTATGGATGACAACGCCCGTCCTCACCGTGCAAACATCGTAAGCGAATGCCTTCAATCGGAGGATATCACCCATATGGAATAGCTAGCATTCTCACCGGACTTGAATCCAGTACAGCACGTGTGGGACATGCTTGGCCGACGAGTAGCAGCCCGTCAACCTCCACCTACATGTCTACCGGAGCTTTGGAGAGCATTGCTTTTAGAGTGGTGTAATATCCCCCCAAGATCAGATCGATAATTTGATACTCAGCATGCCTAGGCGTTGTACGGACTGTATTGCATCATCTGGGAGACATACAATGTATTAACAATCATATCAACCATGTAATATTGGTTTTTTGTAAATAGGTTTTTTTTGTAATTTGCCCCAGGGAGAAAAAATTGCTAATTTTTTAATAACACCAAACACATAGCATCTTTTTTGCTCTTTACCTTTTGTTTAATAAATAAGCTTTACAAATAACTCGAATTTGTTTTGCTTTTAACTCTTCCTTTGCCAGATTTTGCATTATCCTTAATTTATGGACATGAGTGTATATATAGCATTGTTCAAATATAGGTATTTTGACACAAAATCGGATTTTTTCTGAAATGACATGCCAATTTTTTCCCATACTTCGATTCGACAACTCAAATTACGCCAAACTGCCAAGTTTTGTAAAAATCGCACAAGTACTTTTTCAAAAATTAGCTTCCAAAATTTTAGCTCCTCAATGTTAATTGAATTTGATATATATTTATTAATATCTCTTTTTTTATAAAACTTATTTAATTCCTTCTTATATAGTTCGAAATTTAGGTTCATTCCAAACAAAATTCGCCCATTTTTTATAATTATATTTATTTATAAAATTTATTTTTAAATAAATTTTATAAATTTTTCGAAAAACATTTTGAATTATAACCTATAAAATTTTTACAATCATCTTAAATTGCATTTATTTCTAAGCATACCTGTAAAAAATTAGAACTTTTTATTCAAAATTTCCTAAGATATAAAGTAGATTTATTTCTAAGCATATCTGGAAAAAATTAGAACTTTTTATTCAAAATTTCCTAAGATATACATGAATTTATATATTGACGCATTTAGAAATTTGGCACATTTGTTGAAAGCGATAATAACGAAAATCTGGTTTAAGCACTTTGTTACAATTATTTGAAAGTAGAACGATGTGACTTTTTTCTCTCTTATCCACAATGTAAAAAGGCAGGAACGATGTGACTTTTTTTCCTCCGCTGCACAACAGAAGGGAAGGAAAATAGGTTGCAACATATTAAGAAGCTCACCAAGTGAATTATTCTTGGCTCAAACTGAAAAAAATTCACCAAGTTAAATTTATGAATTTCTCTATAAATTTTGCCCCAAATTTTACAAAATTTAATATTTAGGCATAATTTGGGTCATAGAATCAAAATATGGAAAAAAAATTGCTAATATATATTCTAAGTCACGCTTTCGAGACTAAAAATTAAAAATTAAAAAAATTACTCTAAATTAAAAAAAAATTAATTTAGAAGCAGTGGCAGCTTGTAGCTAAAATTAGTGGGGATGCTGTTATAAAAAATTTTAACTTTTGTTTTAAAATTGTGTAAATGGAAACAAACATGTATAAAAAGAAAATTTATTTTGAAACTTCCATGAAATCTTACAAGAGAAAAATTAAACACTTCTTAATTACTTTAACCTAAATTGTTGCAGTCAAATCTTTATCTGTTCATTTAAAAATGAAATCCATTCTTCTGTCTTGTCGAAAAGATCAATAATTTTCTCCTTGATCTCTGGATGGCAATTGAGGAAATTTTTCTCTGTTGAAAGCATTGCAAGCGCATTTAGTCTCTCCGAATTCATAGTGCTTCTTAGAAAAGTTTTTATTTGTTTCAATGTTAAAAAGCAGCGTTCTGCGTCTGATGGAACTGTCAAGAGAATTTTTATCAGTTTCGTAATTTCACTAAGAACATCATCTGGATTATTTTCCAAGATAAATTTCAGTAGCTCAATTAATTTGCAGTATTCATGAATATCAGACCTACAATAAAATACTTTTAGTTCAGTTTCAAACTTTTCTTTGTCAGTCATTGGATATGCTTCAGTGGTCAGTACTATTTATTCTGCAGGATGTTCTTTCCTAAAACTAGCGAAGCTTGAACAATTTAGCAGCTGCTAAGTGTTTAGTGGAAGAATGTCTTTCCATTATATCAATACATATAAAGTCACATATTTTCTTAGCTTCTGCCATCAGTGTCTTTGAAGAATTCTCACAGTACTTTGAGTTTCTTAATTCTAAAATAGCAGTTTTGAAATTTGTGATATATTCATTAACTTTAAACACACTACACTCTCTGGATTGCATTTGGTTATATATTATTTCAACATGAGGCATAATCTAATAAAAAAGCTCTAACCAAAACTTGAAATCATCATTTAGATATTTTGAAATTCCTGTTGCCTCTGCAATAGTTTAATCTGTATTTGATGTTGACTGAATTTCAGTAAGGCAATTTTTTAAAGGTTGCAAATTTTCATGAACTGTGTTTATGGTCCACATGCTGAAGTTCCACCTTGTGGAGGAAGGAACATGGAATGCTAACGGCCATATGCTTCTTTAGAATGGACACATGTTGCGGTGATCTTGAAAAGAATGTTGGAATAGCCAGAATGTTAGATAAAAATATTTTTCCGTTTCGTGAAATACTTGCTGCATTTCTCATTATTAAATTAAGTTGATGTGCATAACAGTGAATGAAATGTGCATTAGTATAAACTGCTTTTATTTTTGCTTGAACTCTAGCTTTTTTGCCTTTCATGACATTTGCACCATCAAATGTCTGAGCTATGAATTTTTGTTCATTTCCCTGAAGGATTATGTCCAGTTGTTCTAAAATACATTTTGATATGCCATCTGCAGTTTGATTTTCTAGAATAAAGAATCTCCAGAAACGCTCAAATATTTCTCCATTCAATATATTCGACCAATTAAGAACAAAGACTATTTAAGTGTGTTCCGAAGCATCTGTTGTGTCATCAGCCATTAAAGCTGCAAGCTTTTCTAATTTCATTCCTTATCTCCTCATGATATATTTGAAAGAGGCAGTCAAGTACCTCGTTGTGAATGGTCTTAGAAACACCTCTGAAGACTGCACTAGTTTCTAAGTGATTCTTCAAATCTGAATCTAATTTAGAAGTAAAATTTACTAATCCTCTAAATACCCCTAGATTTACTGAATTGTCTTTTTCATCATGTCCACGTATAGAAGTTTCAAAGTTTCCACAAAAGAAAATACAGTCTATTATTTTGCACAAAATTTTACGGTTCTTTTTAACTTTTATGTTATGCTCATTGACTGAAAGTCTGTATCCCTCACTAAGTTTCTCCTTAATACTAACGGTTCCTAAAAGTGCAGTGAAACTAGATTATCAACATGCTTCTTGCTTTTCAGTGTTTCCTTTCATTTTGTTTATATTTCTGAAACCATCTTTTGTTCACGTTACATCAACTCCAAACAAGCAAAACAGAGCAGGAAGCAAAACAGAGCATTTTTTACTTGACAACCACAAAGCCAATTTTTCTGTTGGTACCATTCAGAATTGAAACTATGAATATATTTCTTCTTGTTTCTTACGTCTGGCTGACATATTAGAATATCAGTTGTTGAATGACCTCTTTTCTTAATTGTAATTTTCTCATGGAGAGACAGCTGTGAAAACGAAAGCTCTTGAAGTTCACTTACAGTCACAGAATTTATTACTTGAGGATGCAAGGACATGGTTAAAGTTTTCTGTAAAATAAAAGAACCGAAAAAAATGAATCAAATAGAATAGCTGAAAAATAATCTAACCAAGAATATGGTGTATGATTTTTTAATCACAGCACACACGGAGTTAAAAAAAAAAAAGAAACACCTCCAAAACGGCACTCCAGATTCCGCACTGCAAGAGCGACAGTGCTCTTCTCTCAGCCTCGTACCCTGCTTCCTAAGTGCGCATGCGCAAAACAACAAAATACCACGCACGCGAAGTAAAATGTAATCACGTTTCCAGAATTTCGGCGCTGCAAGAGCGACAGTACTCTAACTCGCTGGGTGGTTCAAGTGCTGCTTTTTGTGTGCGCATGCGCAGATCAACCAAACACCACGCCGTTGGAACTGCGAAGCCCACAGTTCCATACAAAGACTTTCGTACCTTTTTTATAAACTGGAGGATGGCTACTGACATTAAGTTTAAGAATTATATATTGTAGAAGTATAAAGAAATAATTAAAGAAAAAACGGCTCATTATATTAAATATTAAAAATAATAATAAGTGAAAATAGGGGGTGCTGCAGTTCCACAGTGCTTATTACGAGCCGCCACTCTTTAGAAGTATTGTTTTCATGTTTTTATTAAAAGTCAAAACTTCTGTATTAAAAAAAAATCCAGTTTTAATATGATCTATCTACTTATGCTTCCCATTTATTGACTACTACTTATTGATTGTTCTCTCCACTAGGAAAAAGAGGTTTAATCCATTTAATCTAAATTTTTTTCAAGGTCTGTTTTACATATAATGAATCAATTTTGTCCTATGCCAATTTATGAATGCTAAAACTTAAAAAAAAAAAAAAAAAAAAAAAATAAAA
>KK114762.1:382095-399185 GCA_000611955.2 Stegodyphus mimosarum
TTTTATATTATGCTCAAAGGGGCAGTTTTTTAATGCTTTGTGGGTTACTTTTATTTTTTAAACATCATGTTCTTTGCACTTAAACCATAAAATTCAGTTCAACAGCAATATCACAAAATAATTTTAAAATGAGCATATCTTTAGAATTTTCGATATGCAGTCTCGCTTGCTGGAGACAAAAATGTCCCCTCCCCCCCCCTTGCCATTGCTCACTTTGAAATCATTCAGCATGCTAATAAAAAATTCATTAGTGTTTTACAAAATATGAAATACCTAATGAAACAAATTCCAAATTTGGGCTTTCAGATGCCCATATTCAGGTGGAAACATATGTTATTCAAAATTTGACGGCTCTAGGTACCGTTGTTTTCTCAGAATGCGAGAAACATACATACATTTATGCAGATTTTTCATTATTTAACTTCTTTAAATATAACACAGGGCTCTAATATTTGGTGGCAACAATTTGAAAAGTGAATCGACATTTGTAGTGAACCAACGCAAAATGCCAAAACGAAATTAATAGTCCTCCAGGGCAAATTGCCCCTTTGGACTAAAAAGACTAGCCTTGATTAATAATCTTAGGAAATCATAAATTAAAATTCAGCCAATGTCCTTAAAAGAATGAAATAACATTAAAAGTAAAAAAGAGATCTCTTGTAAAGAATCGGTTTTATCATATAGCATGAGCTTTTGAATTTTTGAAACATTTAGCAATTTAAAATTAAAACTATTATTAATTTATATACATATTACAAACATCAGTTCAGCAAAATTATATTTTATTGAGTAAACTCTGTTATGTCATAAAAATTAATTTATATAAACTATACAAAAATGAAATGTTTATTTCATTTTGATAAATTACATTTATCAAAAATAATGAAATGTTTATTTCACATAAATAAATACAAAATATAACTAACTGTTTTAGGCTGCTCATTCAGTCTTTCTTCTAATTCCTGACTTTCAGCTCCTCTAATTATTTCTGAAACTAAAAGATGTAATTTTCAATTAAAATATTTGAACAAAATTATAAAAATATGGCCACACATTTAAGCTGCCAAAAAAGTTCGATAAATTATGATAAGTGCAAAAATGTTCAAATTAGAAATTATAAACAAACAGGATGATCAATAATTATGTTGTTATTGTAATTACTGCCAAGAATCTTATTACACAAATAATTTTATTGTTATTCTGGACTCTATTTTATGCCATTCTTATAAACTGTTTTTTTTTGCGACAGTACCAAATACAATAATCAAAATGATGACACATTTATTCTTTTTTTTTTATCATGCTCGAATTGTAGCTAGGATGGATACAATGATGACAGCTTGTGATCTCTAAAATAAGTGAACATATGTTTCATTGAAAATTTTTTAATCTACTCAGTTTTGACCACATTAGTTCAAATTTGCTCAGTATGTACTATACAGGGTGCTTCAAAAGGTTGTTGCCAAACTTTACATGCTGGTCTGTCATACCATGACAAACAAGAAAGAAAGGATATTGAAAGAGGTGTTGATTTGACTTTTATTACAGAACATGGTTAAATCACAGAAGATGTTCAAAATTTCTTCCATTTGCCACAATGCATGCTTCACAATGTCGACGCATGGATTCACAGATCCGTTCAAAATGGGTAGGCATGTCACAGACACGTGCCGGCGACGAGTTCCATGTCTGATGTTACAGTCATCTCATACATCATGGACTTCATGTATCTCTCTACAGGCAGAAATCCGGGAAGCCAGGGCGGGGGATCATGGCGTCCATCTCTGGCAATCCAGTCACCAAGATATGTCGAGGTATTCTCCCATAGTGCTGCTAAAATGTGCAGGCACTCCATCATGCTGAAACCAGATGTTTTGGTGTGTAGCTGCTGGGACATCAACCATCAGATCTCGCAGCACTCTTTACCCAAAATGTCCATAAAGATCTGAGTTAGTAAACCAATTTATTCGTTTTCTTCAACATCCTTGTCTGAGATGATCACACTTCCCACTATCCCATAAGCCTGTGAACATTGCCCTCTAGTGATTGGCATTCGCATTTTTGGACTCAAGTTCTTATGTAAATCTTGTTTGTCATGGCATGACAGACCAGCATGTTAAGTTCGGCAATGACCTTTTGAGATACCCTGTATATAGGAAAGTGCATATGTAGAAAACTTTAAAGTGAATAATTAATTCATTTGATTCATATGGCGAGCCACCACTGCCTAATACTAACGATAGTTGATTAGCAAAGAAAAATGGAAAAACATACTTAAGTAATTAAAACTTTAATAATTTATGATTTTTTAAATAAAATTACAGAAAGTTAAACTTATTTTGGCACTATATTTGATATTTTATGCATAACATTTCAAAATAAATTTTATTTATACAAAATAAATAATAATTTATTTGGCCTTCAACTTGAGAAACTAATGCATCAGTGCCTGGGTCAATTGAAATAATTGCAATACTCCGGGAGTTCTCAAGGCATTCATCCAAAATCTGAATTTCTTAGTGCACTAATGCGAACTTATTTTTAGTGTTATCTAATGATGACATGAATAAGGACACATGACTGTGCAGTGAGGCATATTTGTTTGTGGATGGGTATGATTTATAAAAGTGAAAAAAGAGACATGACAAAATTTTTCCTTAAGTTGAATGTCAGATTAAAACTCTATGCATTCAATTTTAAACATTTCTGGCAGCATATCTATATCAACAGCAAGTAAGTAAGACTGCATACTTTTATCCTACATATTCACTTAACATGTTATAACTGAAAAAGGATATAAAAAAATGTACAAAATAATCTCCCCTCCACCAACACAGCTCGAAATAGGATTTGTACATCACTTTAAACACACCCTGAAAGAGTTGAAAATATAACACAGCTGGCATAAACTGTGAATTGAAGGTGAGAAATCCTGGGAACACTAATTTTGATGTCCTCACTTCTGCAATACATAGAAACAGAAACAATGTATCAAAAGAAAAAAATCACTTTGCACACAAGTCAAAAGAAGATATGGAACCACCACTTCACTCAAAATTAATTTGATTTTGCTCCTACAATGTCAAATAACCTATTCATCCATGTTGAAAGAAAGCCTTGAAATCGATCGCAACAGCAAAAGTTATCATCAAGGTGGGGTCCTGATATTTCTTATGTGCTTCATTCTCGTTTCTGTTTGGGCTGCAATGGTACTTGCTTTGGGTTAATTCGCAGGTCACATGTGACCTATGAGTTGGACACCTTTGCTCTACAGCATCAGTGGCAAATACCACACTTCCATCTTAGTTGTAATTCAAGTACAGTCAAATGGATACAATCATCTTGACTGTTCGTGTTTAGTTCTGCAGTACATAAATAATTTACAAAAATAGCGTAGAACAGACTAAAGTATAAAAGTAACACTACTGGTCTAATGTCAATACTGACAGAAATAACAATAAGGAGATAATAATAACAGATCATCCTGATAATAATAATAATAATAGAACAATACATAACTGACAGCTATTCAAGAGATATATTTTTTATAAGGAG
Organism: Stegodyphus mimosarum; assembly: GCA_000611955.2. Classification (NCBI taxonomy): domain Eukaryota; kingdom Metazoa; phylum Arthropoda; class Arachnida; order Araneae; family Eresidae; genus Stegodyphus; species Stegodyphus mimosarum. Next base: position 385,651 of record KK114762.1, read on the forward strand.
AATATCTTATCAAAAAAAAATCTTGATTACAGCATTACTTTTGAGGGGGAAAAAATGCTCACAGCAATTTTTATCTTTAAAAGTTTCAAACTTGATGTTGAGACTGCTATTAAATATAGGTTATGATTATGTATTCAAGCTAGTCAACAGATGATGGTAGTGCTTATTATATGTAAAACGAACTATGGCATCATGTTTATACACAGCAAAGTTTGTTTTTTGGTGTTCATGAATAAACATTGCACTAATAAATGCTCTCCATTGATTATTATTTGTGATCCACACAGATTTAATAAAAGATTATACATTTTGGTATTATTACGATCTGGAATAATGGGTATATTAAACTTTCATTTTGAAAATGGGAAGCATGAAAAATGACCTGAAAAGGAAATGGTGATTAGTTGTAAGGCAATTAATTACTAAATTGCTAACCAAAGTTGAAATAAATCCACAAAAGAAAAAAATTGAAATAATCAAGGATTTTTATGAATCGTTAATTGAGAAAATAAATGAACTAAAAAACACATATTCGGAAACTGAAATAAAAGCAAGTTTGGACGATACCGAAAATGAAGTTACCCAAGCTAAGACATCAAAATATAATAGTTATATGGCGAGGAAGATTGCAATGATTTTTTAAACAGTTTTTAGAATATTCTGGGAATGTAAAGTTAGTCTATATTTTTGGATGCTTCTTGGATTATCGCCAAGTTGTTTCATTTATGGTAACCTGAGTATTTGAATGTTTTGGAAACCCTCTTATGACGTGACTGGTTGAGTGATTACGGTGAATTTGACTGATGGGAAAATATTTGTAAGGGTTTATTTATGTGCTGCATGTTGGTTTGGAAATACATTGCTTATTTTGTGCTTTACACTGTAAAATGGCTGTATGTGATAAGATTAATCTGAAGTTTCTGTATGATTTGGAATGAAAGGGAAAAAAAGCATTAATTGACTGGTGTGTAAATCAAGGTTTACTTGGCAGTCACTCTAAAGTGTCCTATTTGTATGAAGGAAATGCCTATGGTCGAACGTAAAGATCGTTCAGATGACTTTGAATGGTTTGTCCGACACTACACAGGATATTTTTTATTATTATTTTTGTGAATTTATGCGGTGACGGCCGTATACAGATTCTAGTTCAAATAATTTTAGAAAGTTTTTGGATGCTGTTAAGGAATTTTGTGTGCCACAGACTGAAGACAGAAATTTCTAAATAAGATAAGTCAATATTTTCTTTTTGTACTGCGTAGATGAGCTAATATGCGTTTTCTTTTTTATGTTATTTTATTTAAAATGCAGTTTATTAAGATAACATATTTTTTGTTTTAATTATGTTTTACTGCATTATATTTTGGATGACATTTTACTGCCAAGAGCATTGGATGTAAATAGAAATGGCGACAAAAAAAATCGCCAAGAGGGACCCTAAAACATATTTTTATCGGAATGTAATACATCAAAAGGTGAATCTTACACCTACAGGGGAAAGGAGAGCAATGAAATTACTGTATCTTCAAAGAGGAACATATTAAAGACATGTGTGTAAATGGTTAGACTTTGGAACCTATATGATACTGGAATTCATAATAACAGTGGCCTGAAAACAAAACTAAGAAATTAGTATACCTAAAATCCATACTTAGTGGTAATGTTTCAGCTCTAATTTCTGGTTTTGCTTTAAATGATCAGAATACAACAGAAATATTAACAGAACATTTTGGAAGAAAAGATCATCAGATCATATATATAAATACATAAGTTATCTCTTGAACCAACGTGAAATATTTTAAATGTTAAATCACTGCATAAACTGTCTGATGAATGCAGAATTAACATCCAAAGCTTAGAATTACTGAATGTATTTCAGGAAGCTATATTAAACCTCTTGCTGTATATCTCACTATTTCCACAGACAACATAGAAGTAGCAAAATCTGCGCAACCTGTGATTCCCACAGGGATGGATTTTTTCTGTCTATTTAAGTGTGCAACCTGCTCTTTTCCCGTTCATGGTTTCATTTTGGGTTTTCTGTGATATTTAATTGCTTCAGATCTGGGTTAACAGACGATATTAGTTGTCAGTATTTCTGTGAAATATACAAGCATGTTTTGCACCATTTTTCATGCTCTTTTCATAGCTCAAAGATGTCAGTAGTTCAACTCTCAATCCCTTGACACTAACTGTCTGACATTTTGCTAGCCATATATCTATCTCCCAATCCAATCAAGAAAGAGCCTCATGGACAGTGTACTGTTTGTTGCTAAAAAAAACTGAAATTAGCAAAAACAATTTGCAAAGAAATGCGAATTTAGTGCTAAGGTTGAAAAGTACGACTTTGCCTCAAGCCTTGTTTCAAAATTTATCATGATAAACTTCATTTCTTACAAATGTTTTGTAAGTATTTTGCATATTTTCATTAGTATACATTTTACCTCTGTATTTCATAAAATAAATCATAATTTAACCAAGAATAATTTCCAAAATTTTGCTTTTATATGATTACTCTTCAATTTAAATTTTCCGACAACCTTTTTTATGATCTAATTCTATATCGGAAAAAAAAACTCTTTCACAAAAATTTTTGTGTATTTCGACTCTAAAATATATGCAGACTTGAAATACATAATTAAAAAATATGTAATTTTTTAACCTAAATTACATAGTGAGAGGGTTAATGTTCTCTGTCCTGTAATTTTGAAAAGATTTTTGGAGAAGTTAAATTTAGATTTTAACTGAATTTTTTTTAATTAATTCTCATTTTTTGCATAAACAGGCAATCAGACAAACATTTGAACCAACAAGTACCAATAAAAGCTACATAAGACACATCAGATAAAAGTGACATAATAAGGTATAAAAAAGGGATGAACAGAGGAAAACTTACTAGTTTCTCTTGGTTGAACCTCTTTTGTAAGTAATTTAAACAAGAACTGGTGCTGCTTTACTAAAAAAAAAATATTATTTATGCATATACGTAAAATGCAATCTGAACGAACAAAACAATGCAATACAATAAATTACTTTTATATTTCATCATTTTAGATGGCTATATAAAATCAGAATTTTTGCTTTAAATCTTAGCTATCAGTGATAAGAATAATAGTACAATGATGTTTTTAATTTAAATTTAAATAGGAAAATATTAAAAGGCTATGATCATCTTTCAGCATTTAAATTGTTTAATTAGAATTTTATGCCCAGATATGGATCGTTATACCTGCAGAGCAGGAAAGAAATAGTATATATGTAATAATACATCCTATAATAATATATTCTATGCAGATTCAAAGATCACGCATACCATGTATGTAAAAAGGAAACATAAATGTTTAAACAAAAATATAGGAAAAAATTAACTCTTCCAACAACACTTTCATAGGAATAAAACACAATAGAGAGAAAATATTTATACTGTATTGATATTTCACAAAAACGATTAGATTTTATTAAAAGTAAAAAGAAAATACAAGAAAGTGTTTAACAACATCAAAATAAAAAATTAATAAGCAAGAAAAATTTCTTGATTACATCAATTCTTTTGAGAAAACTAAAATAATTATATCTTAATAATTTTTATCTTCAGAAGCCTACAATTTGATGTTGAGACTGTAAAGTTTATCACACACTAAACGAACCTGCTATTTGTTTTTAACACTTTTTTGAGAACTGAACTTAAATAAATGACTTTGCCATAATTCCACGAGTGTATTACTAACTAATGAATAAAATTTTTTTAACCTAAAAAAAAATAATAAAAAAATTTATACATTGATTTTTGAACACATAAATCCAAATGAATAGTGGTTGTTCTTCGAAAATTAAATCTGACTAAGCTCGGTTTTACAGAAACATCACAATATTATTTACCAAGAATAAATGTGGTCATTTCACAACATTTAGTTCCCTCTAAAAATTAATTTGTTGCTGGTTGTATGAAAGCATTTAGACATTTTTAAGAGAAAGATCTTTGCATATTAGAAGCAAAAGCTGTTTAATTTTGTGATAATATTAAATATTTAAAAAATGCTTTTAGAAAAATAACAGGAAAAAAATTTTTATATACACTAATACACATATTCTCCCTAAAAACCCTCTAAGCAAAAATATGATGGTAGGCAATTTGAAAGAGAATCTTCATTTTACAGAATTTTTCCACTTTTAACTCTGATTAGCAGAACAATTAAATTAGATTTTTGAGAATATCTAGGGTCATCTGTCTGATTAGGAGAACAATCAAATTTTTTAGAATATCTAGGGTCACCTGCGTAAAGACTTTTTTTTTGGGGGGGGGTAGTGGGAATAATAAAATAGAAGTTTTAATAGAATCTGAAATACAGATCATCTTCTGAATTTACAGCATATCATTATTTCAGGATAAAGAAAAATATACCATAGGATTCCTGATCCTTTTCTATCACAGTTGAATCAATATTTTTATTACCTGGTACCTGAAATTAAAAATTAGCAAACATTTATGCTAGGTACTGTACAAGATTATACTCTCCTTATTGCTTGCAACATATACAAATTGCTCCTACTTTAATTCACATTATTATTATAACAAATAAATAAATGTCTTTTATGTTTTCCTAATAATTAATTAGGAAAGCATAAAAGACATTTATTTGTTACTTATTGGAATATAAAGATAAAAAATAATTTAAATGCAATTAATTTGTGTTTCACATCATTGTGTTCAACTTTGGAAAAGTACTTAAAAGCAGCATTTGGTACTTATTGGTTAACAAGCATTACGAAGACATTTTTGGTAATGCCGCAGTATGTGCTCTACTGCATTCAGTTTGTTATCTCTTAGATGACTACTAAAATGTTATTTTTAAATATTAAAATACAAATAATTAAAAATTCATAAATGGAAAGAATTCCATTCATTAATTTAATACTTTATTAAATTTTAAATTACTTTAAATTTCTTCTAATTTTACAAGGGCCATTTCTATAAGTCATTCAGCCATATACATTGCGAACATCACATAGAATGACCAAAAAATAGTCACTTTTATTTAAGGATCTCTATCATGTTTCTGCGAGACAGTGTAGAAGCATTTATGATGTGATACCCCAAATTTGATTAATTTCATAATTTAGTAATAATAATTTCATAAAATGAAAAATTCAAGTTTTCATATTTGAACGTGCAATAAAATGGAGAAAGAAAAAAATGATTAAAATAACAATTAAGTTCAATTAATTCAATTAAAAAGTATATAAATAATTAACTAAAGTGATACATTGCATATTAAACCATTATTATATTTTCTGTTAAAAACAGCTAGTATCCAACACGGAGATGAAACTAAACGTTACAATCAATAAACAATAATACATCAAAGTATATTATCATATGCTGCATTTTCAATGCCATTTTATATTTTTCTTGCACTCTGTTGTTGCTTTGAATGTATTGCAACAAACTGATTAGTTTTTACTTTATTTTTTAAATTTCAATGTTCATTTACTTATAATATGATGTTATAGATACAAGATAAATAAATTTATGAAAGGCACAATCACAGTTATTATTAATATAGACATTATTTCTGTTGAACAACTGCAAGAAATGCTGCCCAAGCTCTATATACATAAATAAGATCAGGTGATAAAGTAAGGCTCAAAATAGAAACAGGGAAAACAAAATAACTTTTCCGATTATTATTTTTATAAACTAAAATAGTTGAGAGATTATAAGAAGTTATTCAAAAAAAAATTTAGAAGTTTACAGAAACAGAAAAAAGTTGACAAAATTTAAATAACGTTTTCCAAAAAATTCTGCAACTTTTGTAATTTAAGTCCATAAATAAATAAATAAAAATTGAAAAAAAAATCTCCTTTAGGCCCAAATGCTATGATATAGCATAATCTCTTTACAAACATTATATGAGATGGTCAAAAGTAATATTTTGATAATGATAGATTCATATTTAATATGATGTTAAGATCATAACAGATCCACATTTAAGAGAGCAAAAGGCATGATGTAAAATCTGAATCTGTGATAGATCTGCTTAGTTAGTGACAGACTGCTTAGTTAATAACAGAAAGCACTACTTTTATTTTAAGACAGCTTCATGTGTTAAACATTTTATACTTTGTAATCCAGAGGAAACTGTAACATATTTATGTTAACATGAGAAAAACCATAAAAGCTTCAAAAAGCTAACAGGTTGAGTCACTGTTACTTGGATTTCAAGTTCTCTAACAGCTTTAACAGTAATTCATACTTCAAATTCTTGAAAAAAAATCTTCTTTCATTGTGCAAGGATTAAGCAAAAGACATTTTAAAGTATTTAATATTTCCTGTTGAAATAAAACGGATTTTAAGATTGTTTTATGAATAAAATACATAATATAATTTCACATTTCAAGTGCGTATACAAAAGGAGGGAAAAAAAGAAAAGCTTTACCGAATAATAATGATTCTGTGTTAGTGGCAGAAAAAAATCTTAGCTCAGAAGAGGTTTTTACTATGGAGCATGTGTTCAAATGAGCCAACACTGGCATATGAGATGACCGATGATGAAATCTTTGCCTCTATTTTGAACTCGCCACAGCAAGAAAACGATTCTGACACCGGCACAGATAGTCAATTTGATAGGAGTGAGAAGATATCTTTTAATGAGGATTTGGAACATGGTGAAAAATACCTAAAATGTTTAGAACAGCACAGCTGTGTCACAGAGCAAGACATTATGACTCTATATAATTTAAAAAAAAAAAAAACATACTCTAAAGCACCCTAAAGTTTTAAAACAAACCTCTACCAGAAAAATGTTTGAAACATGTAAAAAACTGAAATACTTTATGCTTTATTAATATCCATTATTTTTATATGCCATTATTGTACACTGCACAAAAAAAGGGGGGGACATTTCTATATCTACCGTTCCACTGGGGCGATTGAGGAAATTCAAATTGCGTTTTTCATGTCTCGAAAGTGTGACTTAGGATATGTATTAGATTTATATATAGCATTGTTCAAATATGGGTATTTTGAACAAAATTGGACTTTTTCTGAAATGGCATCTCAATTTTTTTTCCATATTTCGATTCTACCACTCAAATTATGCCAAATTTCTAAGTTTTGTAAAAATCGCATGAGTAGTTTTTAAAAAATTAGCTCCTCAATGTTAATTCAATTTGATACGTATTTATTAATATCTCTTCTTTTATGAAACTTAGTTAACTCCTTCTTATACAGTTCGAAATTTAGGTTCATTCCAAATAAAATTCGCCCATTTTTAATGATTTATTTTTAAATAATTATAAATTTTTCGAAACAAATTTCGAATTATAACCTATAAAATTTTTACAATCATCTTAAAATAGATGTATTTCTAAGCATACCTGCAAAAAAATAGAGCTTTTTATTCAAAATTTCCAAATTTATATATTGGCGCGTTTAAAATTTGGCATATTTGTTGAAAGCGATAATAACGAAAATGTGGTTTACGCACTTTGTTAAAATTATTTGAAAGTAGAATGATGGTGACTTTTTTTCTTCTCATCCACAATATAAAAAGGCAGGAACGATGTGACTTTTTTGCAGGCAAGGAAAATAGGTTGCCACATATTAAGAGAAGTTCGCCAAGTGAATTATTCTTGGCTCAAACTGAAAAAAAATTGCCAAGTTAAAGTTTTGAATTTCTCCATAAATTTCACACCAAATTTTACAAAATTTAATATTTTGGCATAATTTGAGTCGTAGAATCGAAATATGGGAAAAAAATTGTATGTTATTTCAGAAAAAGTCCCATTTTATGTCAAAATACCTATATTAGAACAAAGCTATATATAAATCTAATATATATCCAAGTCGTGTTTTTGAGACACGGAAAACGCAATTTGAATTTCGTCAATCGGCCCAGTAGAATGGGAGATATAAAACTGTCCCATTTTTTTCTGCAGTGTATATGTCCTTAATGCTTTTAAATATTCCTGGAATGATTAATAAGTAAAATTATATACATATATAATAATTTAATTAAATGTATCTAATATGCCTTATTGATTTTGCACTTATAGTCTGAATATTATGATTTATCTTTTCTGTCCTGAAATCCAAAACATCCTAAAATTAGCACAACCTCTGGTCCCAAGCATTGCGGATTTCTGGACTTCTACTGTATTACTTTTTCAGAACTATGTAGAATTTTTTCAAGTGATGACTGTTCATGATGAGTTTTCTGTAACAAATTGCTATATGATAGCTATATATACATTAGAAACAAATGCTATATATACTTCAGAAAAAATGAATCAGTATTGTTTTGATGTTTTTACTAAAGTTCAAAACTTTGTAGTCAAAGAAATTAAATTTTAATAGGAGCTATTTATTTATACTTCATATTTATTGACTACTTATTCATTGTTCTTTCCACCAAAAAAACATGGTTTTATTAATTTAACCTAAATTTGGGGAAAGTGCAGAATTGCCCACTGCTTGGACCATTTTTAAGATCTGCATCCATGTACAAATCGACTTATTTTCACTTAAAAAAAAATCCCAGAATTGCACAAACTCGGCACGGCGCACTCCCTTGACTTTGTTTATGTACACATCGATCTATTTTCTCTTAAAAAGTCAAAAGAAATTGACAAAAATCTAATTCTTCTTGCCCTTGTAAAAAGTGCCAAACAATACTCTCCAAATAGAAATGGGCGATTCTGCACTTTACCGATAAATTTTTTCAGGAATAATTTTGTCTAACTTATACTGCCAACCTATCATTGTTAAAGAAAAGAGGGAAGCATTCGATGAAAACTATTACTAATTTAGACACATCACAAACAGAAGTTCAGCAGAATGATATAATTTAAAGTAAACCCTATTATACCATGAAAAATTCATTTAAATAAACACTATAAATAATAGTCATCAAAAGAAATACAACTTATATTTGACATAAATATAAAATATAACTAACTGTTTTTGGTTGCTCATTCAATTTTTCATCTAGTTCTTGCCTTTCAACTTCTCTAACTATTTCTGAAACTAAAAGATATAATTTTCAATTAAAATACTGGAACAAAATTTAAAAAATACCGCTACATATTTAAGCTATCAAAAATGTGGATAAATTATGACAAGTACAAAAATGCTCAAATTAGAATATATAAACAAAGATAACGATTAATTTAGAAGTCAAACAACAAAAATTAGCACTATTTTTTAAAATTTTCACAGGACTAGTTTTGACGGTTTTACCGAACCACAACTTCAGCTGCCAAAGTGCAAATGAATGAGATAATAAGATAAGAATGGCTGGACAAGAGTTAAGCCATTGGTGCCATCTATTGATGAAACAAGAAAACTAAAACATAATAATTTCCTTAAAAGCTGAAGGTAAAGATGGATTGGAATTAGGGTCATTAACTAAAAAAGAAAGTTTTTTTTTTTTTTAATGTGAAACGCCTCTAGAAAATAGGATGATCTCTAATTATGTTGTTATTGCAATTCCTATCTAGAATATTAGACAAATAATTTTGCTTTTATTCAGTATCATATTTTACACATTTGTTTTTCTGCTACAGTACCAAATACAATAATCAAATGGTGACACAATTATTTTTTTCTGATCATGCTCAAATTGTAGCTAGGATGGACATATGACACTGACCAATAATAATGCATAGATGGCAAGAAGAAAGAAAGAAAGGTACATAATATTGTTTAATATCTCCCATCTCCACTTTCTCTACAACACAGGTGTCCAACCATTTAGCTTCCTCGGACCACAAAATTTTTTTCTAACACCAGTGGCAGCTTGCGATCTCTAAAATGAGAGAACCACACAATGGTGCATTAACTGAAAATTTTCAGGTGTGCTCAGGTTTGACAGCTGAAATAAATTTTTTAATTTCACATCTCTAAGAGAGAAATGTACAAACTGATAGGATGATCCATGTTTATGAAGAATAATATTAGACAAATAACTTTGCTATTCTGTATCCTATTTTATGCCATTTATGTCTGCTACAAAGACAAATAATCAAAATGGTGACATAAATTATTCATTTGTGGCCATGCTCATACTTCATGTCTATCGTAGTAACTACGATAGACATGTGGCAGTCACCATACACCTAGATGGGAAGAAAAGAGAAGGAATGTACAGTAGTGTTTAATATCTTCCATCTCCACTTTCTTTACAGCATCAATGAGGAATAACATGCTTCCATCTTAGATGTATCAAGCATGATCAGAATGGATAGTTAACCATTACTTTGACTGTTTATGTTTAATCTTGTAGCAGTTTTGCGTATTGTTTTTAAATTTGGTCTTAACATCTTTTATTTTTAGGAAGTAGTTACTTCCCCGAATAACTTTCATGGCTATAGTAGGTATCATTTACATATACAAGAAATATTCACATGTTCATTACATATTTCAAGTTCAAAATCATCATTACACCTTTTTTTTTGCCATTCTGAAAGTTGCAAATATAAACAAATAAAATACCGTCAAATAATACAGCATTAAAAACATAGTAATCAAAGAATATCTTAAATCAGCTTTTTGATAAACAAAACTGATGCAAATAAACTGTTCAATCAATATAATAATATATATATAGCATACTCAAATGCTGGTAAAATGAAATGTTCTTCATGCATAAGCTGCAAGATTTTTTAGAAATACTTGAAAGAGCTGGTAAGAGTATATTTACACTACCACTCATTCATAAACTCATATATATCCTTACAGAGAAAGATCATGTTAAAAAAAGGAGTATTCGACTTTCACAACAAATTTTAAATGCCATTGCAAGGATGACAGGTATCTACTGCAAAAGGTGAAACATTTTTGATACGATAAGGCTGGAATTAAATTCATTAAATAAAGTTGAATAGATTTTAATCAATATAGAAGAAATGTTCAAAGAAATCTTAAATCATTAACTTCACAAATTTTTTGACAGAGAAATTGGAATAGTTGAAGAAAAATCGAAAGAATGATCAAGACAGCATCTGATCTGATCATCAACACTGATTACATCAGGAAGATTTATTAATTTCTTATATTATGATTTGTGTTCTTTAACTCCAAAAGGCATGACTGCTTTATCCGATCATGAGATTTTTTTGTCTCTCAGTGTATATGATTTAATAATTTAAAAGATTTTACTTTACTTTCTTTAATGATGCAAATACCATCTTATAGAATAGAAGTTTACAAAAATAAAGTTAAGTAATTATACAGATCTAGCTATTAAATGCAATTTCAATACAAGTCTTCAAGTGCAGATCCAAAAACTCATGCCGCTCAGAGGATTAAATGTTAAAGCTCTCTTAATTTGATTGATCTCGAACACAGACAGATCAAAAACGAACATTTTTGGCTTTCAAAAGAAAGGCAGGCAAAGTGAACCTTTGAAGTAATTATCCTCTAAATCATGTTTATTAAATGCCTATTATTAAAACCACCGGAAAGTAAATGATTCCATAACAGCTTGATCACAGGAGATACATTGGCAAAATCATAAATATTTCTGCTGTGCACTTTGGATTAAGGAATCATTGGTGATAGTAAAACAGATTTCATATTATAATTTTTAATGTAAAGATTATAGTAAACTGGTTGTTTAAAGGAGGTCAATATTCTGCTAGTCATAAAAACTATTTTAAACTGCTGAGGTTGAATTAAGGCTCACGGCAAAACTTGAATGAAATTTTCATTCCATCAAAAGAAATAACGGAAACTTCTTCACCTTCTGTTAATTCTTTTCCTTTATTTTTCACTAATTCTAATGCTGCTGATTGCAGACCTCGTTGAAAAGACAGTTTGCTTTCCCATTTTCGTAGAGTTGACAGTCCTGGTAGTGGAATTTTCATTTGATTTTTCAAATAAATATATGCCTTTCGAGATACGGTCCTTAAAGCAATAGCAGCAACAAAATCCTTTGAGTTCCATACAACTCGCTTAGCACCTAATAATATCTTTATCTGACCTTGTGTAAAAATTTTGGAAAGAATACTTTTGGTAAAGTCTAATTTCTCTTTCCCATGCTTCTTGATTAATCGCCTGTATTTTTCTAAACTTTGTTTCAGAAGCAAATTTTCTTTTTTTAGAGATTCATTCTGAGTTTTAAGCGTTTTCAAAAGAATGCAATTATCATTTCGTAAGCTATTATTTTTAGCTTTGAGCTGTTTTATCTCTTGTAAAAGTTGATCATATTTTAAAGACATAACTGATTCTTCTTGCCTATTATTGTCATCATCATCATTGTCAATAAATGCTGGAGATTTTTCTAATAAAGGCTTTATTTCCGTTTTTCTTTGACGCTTTCCTTGTCGTTCATGACGTTCAGATAATTTTCTTTTTTGAATATTAGGTAAATTTACAGACGGTATAGCATCTTCTTTTAAAAATTTTCGAAGAGGTATTCCTAAAAGTTCATTTCGTAAATCCCTTTGATAATCCTCTTCTTTAAAATGAATTGAGCAAATAGTCGCATTTTCAATTTTAAATTCATCTTCTCGTTTACAAGCAGCTATCCAATGGTCCACGATTTTTTTGTTTTTAGGAAACCTGTGATAACATATTCCTTTTCCTTTAGTTTTTGCATAATAATTATTACATGTAGCTACGGCACATTCACTAGATGGCATTATTCATTAAGGTTTAATTTAGCTTTTATTTAAATTAATTATAAACAGCGCTGTCACTCATTTTTATTCACTCACCCGAGTTCGAGAACTCGAAATAATTGTGTCTTTATTTCTCCCACTTCGGTGAGTCAAGTGACGTCATTAAGCAGACGCCGATGCGTCATTGAACTGAAGCGTCGGGTCGGATCGTCGTAAAGCGCATTATCTTGCATCCAACGGGTACTGCACTGAACCATTGCCATCACTGTTATTAACGCACAGAAGTTTATCTGTCTTGCAAATTCTTCGATGTACTATGAGAACAGCATTTAAAATGATATAATGTTACCAGCATTCATTTATTTACTGTTATTCTGTGCCCTATACGAAGTTTGGACAAGTTTCGGAAAACAGCCAAACTAGGGAGAAACAACTCGTTCTGATAGCCCAGACGTTACTTCAATGTCTGTTATCTGATGACGTACTTTCCGGAGAGAGACAGATGTGAATTCTATTCTAACCTCCATGGAATACTGTTCTAAGTAAGTCTAGTTCCTCCCTTGCTTCTAGTCTTCTACCCTACTCAGAAATTTTTTCAAAAGCAGAGCGGCGTTGCTGTATTTTGAATGATTCAGCATTGTCAGTATTCTTTGCTTTAATAATAAGGCTCTGGATTTATGAAAATATGTAATAATTTCAGTCTGAGTAAATTATATAATTGGGAAAAGTGACATTTTTAAAGATAAATTTAATTCAATTGAAATCCTGGACAACTTCTAAAAATAACACGTATAACGCTGTAATCAAAAATATTTTACTTATATTTAATCAGAATGGTGGAAGAGTGAAAAAATCCGGTTTTTAATAAAAAAATTCCAATATTTCCGACTATTTGAGTTAATAATAGTATATAATCC
>KK114762.1:404696-432527 GCA_000611955.2 Stegodyphus mimosarum
AATAAAAAAATGCAAGAAAAAATAAATTTTTGTTTTAGTAATTTCAAAACCTTGAAACACAAAGAAAAGTATGTGTATATTATACTATTAATATGTGAGCTGCCATTTCCAAATATGAAAAACAAGGTAAACGTAACATCATACTCAGAGTGTCATTATATATATGAGTTTAAAGGTCTTTATGTAAGGTCTGTATGCTGCTAGTTGATCCTTGCAACGTATTGCAAAGGAAATATATTCTTTGATTTTCTGTTAATGGACCCAGAAAAAAAAAAAAAAAAAAAAAAAAAAAAAAAAAAAAAAAATCATAGTGTAGTGGTTCTAGAACAAGAAGATAGATGTCAAAGTGTATTAATTGCAACATATGATGTTCATGCCATGTACTGTTGGTCCTTATGCTGTATTAAAGAAGAAATGTAAATTGATGCCATATGTATTCGTTGGATTTGGTGGCAATGGATAAAGGAAGAAAATGTGGAGTGTGTAGAGACTGTGCAGCAAGGAGTATGGATGTCCGTGTACACTAATCGAAACATACAACACTGTACCAACCAAATTGTAACCTATGAAGATATTTTATGAAATGCACAGAAAACCATCTATTTAATATCAACTAATGCAGGTTTGACAGTAAGATCTATTTATAATTTTTGAAGCCAGGAAAGCGAAGAAATATACAGTGTCTCTGTACGGTTTCAATATCTAGACCTTCTCATTACTAGCCAGATGTGATTTCCAATTACACCATGATGGCATTCATTAAATGAAGAAAGTTTCATTTTGAAAAAGAAGAAACATTTTACATTCTTTAGCGCTTAAAGAGCACTGGAGAGGTCAGAATCCAATCACCAAACCCTGATGATGATTAATTATTGTCTACCATCTATTAGTTCAAGTGCCAGTTGTAGAGTCTATTTAAAAATTTTAGAGCTAGGAAACTGAAGAAATCCACAATGCCCTCCCTGGGATTCAAGTTCTGGACCTTTGAACTGTTAGCCAGACATGCTTTCCAATTACACCACAACAGCATGTAGTAAAGAGAACTTAAAAAAGAGAAAACTTACATGGTGTCCATCGATTCTTTATGAAGGATTCTTTTAGCAACAAGCACACTGTACAGAACATTTGCAAAGGTGTCATAGCAGAGTTAAGAGGAGTGCCAAATGGGACAGCATAGTCTTCAATAACAAATCTCACTTCTGCTTCAGAAATGACGATTGGCATGCGAGAAGGTGGAAGCAACATGGCCAGACAGTACAAGCTTCGAACATTTTTGAGTGACATATAATCTGTCTGTGGAATACTGGTTCGAGATATTCATTAGTGTAAACAGCTGTTCATTTCTAGTTCACATTAAAGGAATATTAATGAGATTCAGCATGTTTCTTCTGTATTTTCAAGGTCGCCAAATGTCATTTTTTGACATAGCAACACCACCCAAATACTGCTTGGCTTTCTTTCGTCATTACAAAATATGCATACTCCGTTGACCATCTTCAGCTCCTAATCTCCAACTTGCCTTGGCCATCGGTTGAATGCCTCTTCTTTTCCACATTATCAACTGTGTGGTAACATAAAAAATGTGTGATAATGATATCATAAGGCATTGTTTGGACAATCAAGTGTTCAGTTCAATATATTCAAGAATGTATCGCTGAAACTGGAACTTCACTATCTTATTCATGGTCCACACATCTAAGCAGCTTATCAATGCACATATTTGAAGATCTATTTATCTACTTCCAATTATTCTTTCATAGTGTCATTTTCCTTGGCAAGGCAGAGTATCTATCTATCTATCTATCTACACACACACACACATATATATATATATATATATACATATAATGTTTTAGATAGTCTCGCTTTTTTCGTTTGTTAATTTTTCTTTTGTATGGTATTTTACATGAATGCTCAGTTTATAAGAAGTATATAGAGAATAAAATACCATTCACAGATTTTCAACAGATTATTTGAAAAGAAAACATAGTAATAGGAAAGAGGTACAATTGAAATTTTACTTTTAAGATGTGATATGCAGATTTAAGCTAATCTATTTTTTAAATTTTAATCTAATACTGTAATGTAATGCAATCAACATAATGCTTTTTATTTTGAAAAGAAAGTGAAATTAACACAGTTTCATCATCTCTGCTACTTGATTTTTTTATTCAGTTATTGATTTTCAATTGGTTCTCCAAATTGGGTGTATTTTCAATATTATTAGCTGGAATTACACTCTATGTATTCCACAAAAGTAATGTCTTCTCCCTCAGAAAATTTGATTTTTCTTAAATTATAATCACTTTCATCATTATTTTCACTATGACGGTTTTACCTGGTTCTAGATTTGATATCCCTCCTTTATTGAAACACTTTTTAATTATTTCTGTTTTTCAAATATTCAAAGGTCAGACAAATCACATTCATAGTCTCAAGTACATTTACCTTTCTAGGCATTTTTTGAGTAATGTCCAGAAGAGCAATTTGAACTAATTTCTTCCTCTAGAACATTTACATTTTTAAAAAAAATATATTCATGTCTAAAAGCTGCACTGCACTTGTTCAATTTGCTGGGGAGGAGTGGAAATCATTTTGCTGTAGACTGGAAGAAGGTTTAGTCTGCTACTCTGATTAAAATGCAAATTAAAATTCTATTTGCATAACAGTGCCCTGCAAATAAGAATATATATAAAGGTGCCTTATTCAAGTTAGAAAGTGATCGGCATACAGAAATGTTATACTGGGGCATTATGATGAAGTTTCTGTCTTTATGAACACTGGGTGACTTGCATAAATGAATCAGCACCTTTATGATGGGATAATGTTATGACAGTGTCCTCTAATTGAGCTGTAGACAGAAATGTCTATTGAAAATTGAGTGCAATACAAAGTATGGTCATAAAAAAATATTTTATTTTTAACACAAATGAGGAAAAATTAGGACAGAGATGAAATGATGCATAAATAAGAAATATAAACACTATTTCATTTGTCTATAGTATATGTAATACTTTAGGAGGTGATAGAAGAAGCAAATACTTCAGCCATGGCCAATGGTATAATGATGGCACGTAGAATGCATAGTTGCATAGCAGAACGGCGAAACATGCAGATAAATGTAGCCATAGATTCAATACAATTAATTTCTGGTCAAAATAATTCTTGACATGTATATTCCAAATAACAAATCAGTATGACTGCAATTTGTACTCAATCTTCATCACATGTTTGGAAGTTTACTAAAGACAAAAGCATTATATCTAAGAGAAACGTTGGCTGTTATGTGTTATCTGGTGTAACACATTCAAAAGAAAATCTGAGAAAAAGTTCAAAGGTTATGGCTCCCAAAAGAATTTTGATTTCAACTGAAATCTCAAAAATGTACTTGCACTAGCAGCATTGTGTAAGATTGTATGATATGGATTAATTTGAAATGATGCAGTTTAGATAAATATATTATACTCAGTTACTACTTTTAAGACCAAAAGGAGAAATATCCAAATTAAAATGAAGAATTAAGGGGCTATAGCCAATTAAAATTAGAAATTTGTTTCACATATTTTTATCTTACATATATCTACACTGTTATACAAAACACAAAATACAACTATACATATGGATATTTAAAAAAACAGCATTATTATAAACACTTAACACTTGAAAAATGACAATCATCATCTTTACTGTTTTGAATTTACTTTTCAGCAGCATGTCTTTATATTTGCACTCGGGATACTGAAATTTTATGACTTCTTTACATGATATACACACACACTTTTACAAAACTTTATTAAGTTAGCAAATGAAAAAAATATGTTGTATAGTTATTAATTTAAAGCTGTCATTATGGAAAATGAGCAGTTTAAAACAATTCCATAAAAATGTATAAACAAGCAAGTACCTCTGCATTATGTAAAAATCGTACACAAGTTCTTTACAGTTATTTACAGATGAACCAAAGGGAATAAACAAAAAAAGTGTACTGATCAGAAGCTCATTGGTAACATCAAAATGACAAATAATCAGTGTCAATAGGTTAATTTGATGCTTTTTTTAGGTCTTCTGTACATTTGAGGAACACTCTCTATAAAACTGTTGACATTACAGGAAATCAACAAAAAATATAGCATTTTGAAACTATGCTAAGTGTAGTGTTGGACAATGACTATAGAGTGTTCAATAAAAGCAAAAAGTCGCAGATGGCTAATGCATACATTATACAATATTTTAACCCATCAGTTCAACCACATACACATCAACTCCAGTCACACAAACTCTTACAAACTTCATTTAAATAACCTGCAAATGAAGTCTTCAAAACTGAACAATGGAATAGCCAAACTATGTGTCTCAAGAAACAGAACCAAATTCAAAAACTTCAGAATTTGATTGAACTTGAGCAGAATACCATATGTCAGTTAATTTTATTTTAAATATGACCAACAGAGCGGCTGCCAGATAGAATTTTATAACTTATTAAATTAAGTTGTAAAATTCTATCTGGGGTATATAAAAGTGTTAAATTTTGCAAAAATTACAGGTGCTTCTATTAATTTCTATTCGCAGCAATAAACAAGTTTGCAATCTAATTTAGGGTCTAATATCATTTTTTTTTCCAAATCAAACACTTTATAGTGTTCACTGTTTTCTCTTTCTTCCAGTTTCAATTTTTTTCAGAAACTGCTATTTAAAATTATTTTAGTAAGAAACATATTTTTTTCAAATATATTCTTCCTATTGGTTACTTTAGAATCAAAAGAATGGAACTAAGCTCCTTAAAACATGTCCTTTTATATTGGAAGTAGCAATAATATTTTGTCTTAAATCTTCTTTAAAAAATTCAAATTTATAAATCTCCTTTTCAATTTCTCTTCAACACTAAACAATTCATTTTATGGTTCTATTATATATAGAACTATTAAAAAAACAGATAATAAAACTAACTGATGTGCCTATTCAGTTAATTTGTCCAGCAATATGTGTAACTGCTCTAGAAATAACTGCAAATGAAACCAACTGCACAGTTCTCAAAAATTAAATTGAACTCCAAGAAAAAACCTTGAACAATGAGTCTTGTTCAGTGACATATTTTAAACAAAAATAAAGCAAAATATTAAAAATATGATATGTATTTTATTTTTAAATGTCCTTACTTAGCTTGTCTATGTTATTTCAATAAGCTTTTATGTGATAAATCTGTTATAAAACCTGTAGGCCAGCTGCATCGCCGTCCATGTTTAGTTAACAGACTTTAGAAATATTGCGATGGTAAATTAAGAGCAATAACACATATAGTTCAAATAAATGGGAGATAGTAAAGAATTGCTGATGTTAGCAGCATGATGCTTTCTAGGAACATTTAGATTATGCAGCCCAACACTATAGTGAAAACAAGCGTCAAATTAGCTTCAATACATTAATTTCAACAATAAACTTTAAAGTTAGAAAATAATTAACCCTCTAACCGCCAAGGCCGTACATATACGGCCTAGAATATTTTTTGTGATATGTTTAAGAACGTATATATATGTACATATTAAAATATGTCAAAGAAATTAAGGCAATATATTAAAATACACATACATATATATATGATATTTTTAGTAGATGGGCATTGGAAATGATGAAGCTGCGTAATCAGGTCACATCAGAATTTGGGGTTTTTTGATGTTGCAGAATGACAAAAAGAGAAAGAAAGATGAGACTGAAGAATTTAGTGCTCCACAATCTTTATTCAATTCAAATGGCTGATCATTTTTCCTTTTAGACGAAGAGTACCAAATTACATATTGATTTAAATTAGGTAATATCCAATTTAAGAATTTTGAGGCATTATTGAACAAAGAAAAGAAAATAGAGACCAGACAGCGAAGGTTCTTATAGCAGGCGATAGCAGGAAGCAGTCTGACTAAAAATGGCATGCAGAGCTATTTATAGTGGCGGTTACATAACATGCCAGTGTGTTCTCGAAAGTACTGGTCTAGGCGGAAGATCCTGAAAATGTGGAAAGTTAATTAGAGGTTGCCTGTTCGCATAGAGCAAAGCCATGGTATTTTTTATATTTTACACACATATAGAGTACTATGAAATATCAACAGTTTTAAGAAAAAAAAATTTTATTAATTCTTCTCTTGATTCAGGTGTATTGTTTTAAAACATAAAATTTTGATACTTCTTGATGCCTTTCAAAATTGAAAGTTAATCATTGTACTTTTTTCCCCTTAAAAATGAATTTCTAAATTTTCATAGCTAATTTGGTACCTCTTCTAGTTATTTATTTGAGGCAAGTGCCTCATGCTTGTCCCCTCTCTATGAAGAAGAATATTGTCGTTAGCAATAATTATAATTTGAATCCTGGCAATGGGCTAAATAAGAATTCATTCCAAACAAGAATTCATTGAATGTTTATGAGTATGGATTTTTATAGCTGGAAACACATTTATGCTTATACATTCATAATTATTTATCTCTCTAAATACCTGAAATGGACAAATAATCACCAAAATTGAGCTACTGATGACCAATATGGTCAACAATAAAATTTGTTACATCATCAGGATAGGCATGTCTATGTATGATGTTTACACATCCATTCTTTCTCATCTGAATGCCCTAAAGCAATTGGAAAGTGTATGATACTATATCAGTACCTTCTTAAAATAGCATTTGGACTTACTATCTTTGCGGAACAAACTTCAAACTTACTTAAACATTACGGTTGATCAAATACATTACATCTTTTTATGATGATTACGATGACAGAATCTTTCACAAAAGGCACATCACACAGTCTCCATACCACATCATAAAGAAGGATGAGGATTTTATTATTTAATTACGTCAAAGCATGCATTAGGACTCCTACCTATGAGTAGAAACGTAAGAAGGATCATAAGGAAATTGACTCATATTCATGTTACAAATAAAGTAAACAGTGAAACTCATGTAGCCAGACCAAACAGATACCAAAATACAAGGAATGTTTCTCATTTCCATGTACACTTTGATAAAGTATTCGTGTTTCAAGAACATGCTGAATAAATATTTATGATCATAATCACATTAATCATTCAATTTATGGGAGCTAAAGGTATCTCTAATGCATTTATGGTATTGCATACCAAGAGACTCCTATTAACATTTCATTTAATGTATGTTTCATCAAATAAAAGCTATTTTGTTGGATTTGCTATACATTACATTATGAAAATAGTTTTCACATTTTAGCAAGGTGGTTTATGTTTGAAAAAAATTACAACTAGATAAATTTTTTGTATTCAAAATTATCCTTCATGAAATTTGTTTTATATTATTGCATATAAATATAATATAATAAATTTGTTTATTATATTAATATTAATAAATAAACAAATTTATATATATATAAATTTGCTTTATATTATTGTGTATAAATGACATATGTATAAATGATGTTTTTCTGGTAACAGGCAAAATTCAGAGGTTTAGGAGCTAAATTACAAAATACTGCTAGTTCATCTCTGTTACATTTCAGGCAAATGCATGGATAACTGCATGATGTATTCAGGATTATCCTCATAAAGCCACTTTCCTTAAGAAAGTTATATCCATGAAAATATCTCTTCCCTTAGGCAAGTAGCTGAAGTATACTGCCATAAACCATACAATCCAATCCAAATTTTTTGGTAAAAATTATTAACAAAATATTTGTCTTAAATAGTATTTTGTTAAATTCAAACTTTTAATCAATTTTTACAATATTGTTATGAAATGTCCAGGCCCGGTAAGATAGCTTTCCCATAGAACAGGTTTAGGGTTGTCAGAATATGGAAGGGAAGGCAGGGTTGCCACATTTGGCAATAAATTGCCCATTTGGTGACAAAATTGGCAATATGCTATAGATGCACGGAGAACCTTCTGGAACGAATTCTTACTGGCTTAGCCCAGAACGTTCTCATGCACAAGCCAAAAGCTATATAAACCCTGCAGGTACACGAAGAGTCAGTGCAAAGTTAGCATCTCGTCTAGCGAGTCGATAGTCAGTGAGCGAGTGTCTCATAGTCTAGTGCCGAGCTGGTCGTCGAGTGCATCGGGAGAGTCTCTCAGTGTATCATGAGTTCGTGCATCATTGAGATTTATCTTACGAGTGTCTGAGAATGACCGAACCGAGTCGGGAGCTGTACTCTAGTGTATCGTCGAGTGCATCGCGAGTTTTGGCGTGGAGAGTCCCAAGAGTACGTGGGGTTCCGAGAATGACCGAGCAGAGTCGGGAGTTTACTCTGGTGCTTTGCCGTGAAGCTGTCTCCACCGTTACAGCCTGATAGCATGTGTCGCTGATTGTTGCAGCGTGTTTATAGTAGCTCTTTGACGACTGTAAAAGTGTTTTTGGAGCTGTCTTGAAATATAGTGGCCAATAAAGTGTGTTTCGATACTCCATCATGTGCTGCCGTCATTATTCACTCCGAATCCGCGAACCCTTCACCATACGTACGAAGAAGAAAGAGAAAAATGTAACAATATTAATGTAGAAGCATAACTTTCTTAACAGCAATAAATGTATCGTGGGGAAAAATGCAATTTTACAGACGATTGTTATTTGACTGCTGCAAATGGGGAGGGGAGAATCATTCTAGAAAGAATAAAATTTGAACAGTTTGGGTACAATTAAAATTGCTGACAATTTACAGTGATATTGCCAAGAATTTGTTTTTGAATATGTTAGTGATCAGGGTGAATTAAATGAGTATTAAATACATAACACAGAAAGGTGCAGCAAGGGCAAGTGAACGAGATTACTAAGCAGTAGTAATTTCATTTTAAATTTGATTCAACCAAACCAGACTCTTAGACCCAATGTGCAAAGTAGATCTGTATATTGATAAACTTAAAAACTTAATCAAATTTAATGTTTTGATAGTTTTATTAGCAATTTTTTTTCATTTGTACATTTAATATCAAATCTGAAATATTAAAAATGAAAAGTTTCATTAGTACTCAAAATTAAAAATGGAAGGAAAAGTTTGAAAATCCACTGAATTTTGATGAAGCATTATTTATACTTAACAAATTGAATATGAATAGTTCTAAAAATTATTGCTAAATTAAGAATTACGTTTTTCCAATTTCAAAGTCATCTAATGATGAAGATGGTGATGAAGAATCTGTTGAGAACTTATCTTTCCTATGTTTTGCACCTACAAATACAACCATTAATAGTTAAACAATAAAAAAAAACAAGAAATAAATCTATAGATAATAAAAGAAGTGAAACAAAAAATTAAAAAACATAATAATTACTCCCTCTCTCAAAAAGAAAAGAAAAAAAAAACTATTGCATGCATTGATATCACTCTTGCAGAAATAAATAATGTTATTAATACAGTGCAAGGTCCGAGATCCAGGCTCATCTGCACTCTGGAGATCCCACATTTGGAATTTCTATGGATATTACATCATTAATTTATTTAAGTTTAGCAAGATGACATGTAGAAATTATAAAATTAAAAATATGAAATAGTGATTTACGAAATAATGAAGCATTTATGACTTAAGGGAGTCAAAATTTACACAAAAAGCTCAATATTTATTTGCTCGCTTTAAAAATTTCTTTCACTATAAGTTGTTAATTTGCTTCTTTTTCCTGTGCTTTCTCTTTAATTCTACAGATAGACATAATTTCTTGTTCAAAAAAAGTTCCAAGATGTCTCTGTCACTTTCTTCACTATAGGTAGCAATATTTTCTGGATTTAGAACCACCATACTATGGATTCTGCTGCCCGTCAGTTTATTGATGATTGGGGTATTGTCTTCACAATAAAAAATTTCTGTTACGGCATCTTTACTTATTACCAGTCCTCCACACTTCTTCAAAAATTCCATTAATTGGCAAATTTCGCTTTTTGTTTGTGATATCTGAACACTTTCAAACTCACAGCAGTCATCATAAAGCTCAGCTAGCATCTACTATATGCTTTTGATGTATCATGAAAATGCCGATTAAATACATATTGTTCCCCTAAATTCTGTCTTCCTTTTGTCAAATGCTTTTATCAATCAGTTAAGCCATCTTCTTCTTCTTCAATGGCTCGACAGCCCTGGGTGGGCCCTGGCCTTCTCCAGTCATCTCTAATTTTGGCAATTGTTTTCGAGTTTTTGATCTTTAAAATATTAAGATCTTTTTCATCACAATCAACCCATCTTAATGGGGAGGGGGTCTGCCCTGAGGTCTATTTCAAATGGGCTTTGCCAGAAACATTTTCTTGCAACAATGATCTTCATTCATTCTAGCGAGAGTACATGCTTAAGGCTTAGTTGACACTTGAATGAGTAAATTCTCACATACATTTAAGGCTTATCCAGGGTTGGCGCTAGACATTTTGCGACCCAGTGCAGTTTCTGCGGTCTAAAATTATGCTGCCAAGTGCCTCCCTAAATTCTAAAAATTTTGTCACTCCTAAATTTTCCATAGTCTCTTACCTAAATTTTGCAGATTTGCTACCACTTATTTTGTTGCTCAAATCATCTCTTAATTCTAAAAATTTTGCCTACCCTAAATTCAGGTGTCTAATGTGACCACATCAGCTTCGACACCTGAACTTACCTGAGTAACAAATCAGTTATTCTCTATTCAAACAGCACTAAACATAATTTTTTGGCCTATAAGTATCATTTACTAAATCTATTTTGGAAATTATATGGAAAGAAATTTCTCCTCATCAACACACTCAAATTCTTAGCAGCAGAGTTAGCAGTTAGCTGAAGTCTGTAAGCATCGTTAAGCGTAATGTCAAAGCAAAAAGCTACCATGCTTTTTGCAATTATTAATATAAAATTTAGACATTACTGGGTGAGGCTTTTTTTAAGCTGCAATATGTTGATAGTCATGCGGTGATGAAAGCAAAGAATAATAAGTAATGATTTTCTTGGTTGGCATCAAAGTGAAACTAAAAATTGGGATTCTCCACATTTTATTATGAACAAATATCAAATGTGCAAGCGTGAAATATTAACAAAAAAGTGTTATGATCCAGAGGCATGAACTTTAATGGATGTCCAAATTTCGGACTTTGTACTGTAGTAGAAACAACAGAAATAATTATAATTACAAAACAAAAGAATGAAATTAATCAGATGAAAGACAATTTAAACAGAGAATGTGTTCAAAATTTAATTTTAAAGATGCATCTGCATGAGTCTGTGGCAGAAATTCATCCAAAAGAAGATGAAATCTACATTTAGCCCATTAGATTCTACGCAGAAAAAAATCACGTGACATTCACAGAAGGCTGCAAAGTGTTTCATAGTGTATCACACTCTTCATTTTATTATGAAACTTTGTTTAATAAGTAATCACAAGAAGGCAAAGTGTTTTGAAATATACAGTATATGGGAGAACTGAATGACTTGAAAGCTATCTACCATGTGTTTTTTTAACAGTTCTTTTATAAAATAATAAACAAAGTATCTTTAATCTGACCAATCTCTAAATATTATTATACATATAAATCAGAAGATAGAAGTTTAGCCAATAAAATTATTTATTGCAAATTTAATGGACTACAAAGAAAATTATATTCACAGCATAAGACAAAAGTGAAATGACTTTTAGATTAAAAAAAAAAGCATATATGCTGTCTTATGTAAAAAATGAAAATATGTTACAGTATTAAATTTTGATTTGTAGTGCCTGTAAATGATAGCTTATTTCTATAAACTGAAATGTTTGCCATTGCTGCATTTAAAACATTAATATTTCTGGTTTTATGAGCTAATAACTAAAGTAGAACACAGCTCTGTTTAATAATTTAAATTAAAATAGAACACAACTCTGTTTAATTATTTATGTCTCATGAACAACAGTTTTCATCTGTAACAACAGCTTTCAGTGATAATAGCAGGCCTTAAAAATTTAAGTAAAATTTAAATTTTCTGATAACACCATTCTTCCTTCCGAACACTGAATGATTAAATTCATTACTTGGCTTATCAAACTATTTTTTTTTTATTTCTTACTGACACTAAATATCTCTGATGCCTTAAGACAGAATGTTTATCATCAGATGGAAATTAATGGCTCTGATGCCGTCAAATTAATATGTAAATGATTTTATTAATGGTGTATATTTTGCCTTTTTTTTCTTTAGGTCAGGTTCATATTTTTTCATGTTATATACAATTTTGTATTATGAATATATTGGTCAGATAACTTCCTTACAAATATGTAGCTTTTTATTTAAAGAGAACTCATAATTTCTACCAATCTCTAGCTGTGAGAGAATTGTTTATATGTGAGATTTCATTGATGTGGGTAATTATGACCTCTTTAAATAAAAACTCACTGCTATGTGGGTTCGATGCCATATTGAAAAATGTAAAACAAGAAGTTCCTTCAGATTATGACATGTCAGCCCACATAAATGAACAGCCAAATATTGGCTGTTCATTTATGTGGGCAGAAAAGTTGAACAAAAGCAAATTTAGGTTTACATCCTCTGTGTGTGTGGGGGGGGGGGAAGTAGAAACGACATCATAAGAGTACTCTTGCAAATGGATTTTAATGCAATCAAAAGCACACAGTCCCTAATAACAATTATAATGTTAAACTTCAATACATAATAAAAATATTGTCAGCTTAAATATTTAACTTTTAAAAAAATGGTTAAGTATTATATAAACACAATGCAGTATCAATATTATTTGCATAAGACTGCAGTTAACTCATTTCCAAGAACCTTTTAGTCACTCAGTTACTGGTCGGCTTTTGTTTTAAAAACAAACTGCAAATCTAATCATTATATCACGTAATAGTAAACATGTTTACATTTAATTTCAGCCTTTGAAAACAAAGGTTACACAATAACTCTGCTTTTTATCTTCCCAGAATATTAGTTCACTGATTAGAAAAATAGACATAGTTTTAGCTAAGAATGTTTTTAAAAATTTGACATGATTTAAAATAAACAGTTTACACATATTTTTAACAAAATAAATTTTAAATTCATAGCAGATTTTGTTAAGATTTAAGTCTAGGTAATTACTATATGATCTGTTTGAAAGGTAATGGTCCCACCAAAGACTGAGATGTTAAGATCACTGAGTGCTGAGAGTTTGACGTGGGTTCGATATGTGATATGTGCTTGGTTAACAGGCTGGCTGCATGGCTGGTTTTCATATTTTTCTTCATCTGTAATATGAATACAAACAAATATCCTTTAAAAAGTTCTCCAAAAAGGCCTCCCTTTCCCAAGGCAGAGAGTCCACATATGCCTAGCCATATTCAAATAACCTAACTTGAAAAATAATGAGAATAATTTTTTAGCCGCACTGAAGGGCAGAAATTTGAAAGTTGAAGCAGACAAAAGGAATACTACCCACCTATGCAGTTTGAGCAGAATATCTACGCAGTTTGAGCTGAGTTTGTACTTCTGTAAAAGTCAGTATGTTACCACATCGTAGTTTATATAGCTTGTCATGGGAGACAATGCAGAGAAGTTTTGAGTAGTATTAAATGAATATTAATTACATTATATTAATGTTTAGCATGAAACTTGGAAAATCTGCTAATCTTGGAAACAGCGGAGTTGAGGACAGGATGCTGTTTCTTGAGGTAAAACAAAATGCTCATGGATGGAAGAGAAAGTATAATGAACGGGATGAATGGGTATGTAGGGCATTTCTCAACTTCACTGAGAATAACATAATTTATACAAGTTCAGACAATATCATATCGGTATTTATGAATATATTTTCATATAATTAAAATGTACCAGACAATCACCCATTTTAAGGATCATGTGATATATAAGATTAATAAGGTAATTAAGGTCAACCTTACAATATCAAAATTATAGTTATATTTTTAGCCATTCAAATAATAATTAACTTACAAAAAACTTGAAAAAAAATTGTGCAAGTTACATTTTTATATTGATGTATACAAGAATTTCACATTTAATATATACAGATTTGAGTTTTTAACAGTCACGATAATATAAGACTGAAAACTACTGAAATTTTCCATTTTGATCTCAGTCACTTCATTTATTTGCAGTTTTCTTGTGTTTACATTTTCAACTCTGCCATTATTTATCAATTAAATACGCAAACTACTTAGATTTCATTGTGGTTTAGATCTTGATCATCAGTTTACAAATCACACTGAAATATAATTTTGGATTTCAATAGAAACATAATGAAGATAGTGAGTTTCCAAAATATTACGAATGTATACCTAATATTTTGCCCATTTAGGGTATGAATTTCGTAATAACTGATACTTTTGGTTCGTATGATAAGTTGTTATACTTTTACATTTTCTGTTGAAATGGTAGTATTTTCCAATAAATTTAGCATTCTTAAACTCACCAGCATTAGCAAGCATCAGATATAATATTAATAATCTACATACTTATTTTCTCAATTCAATTTGCAGCCAAGAAATAATTTAAATCTGGCATTAAACACTGAACTACATAACTATAGTACTGAAAAAAACAAAATTAATTTTTAATCTAAACATTTTCATTCATGCTTTGAGAACCATTAGTACTTAAAAAATAATTTTTATGCATCAATAATACTCTATGATTTTATACATTTACAATATAAAATGCATGAATAGATAAACATTTAAAGTACATAAAAGACAGAAAAATGACTTTTTAAAAAAAAATTTTTAAGTCGGCACTAACTTAAAGACTCCTGCTCTGTAACATTCACAGGAGAAAGCATTTCATCTTTTATATTAATTATAGTTTGAAGTTCTTTCTTTTCAGCAGTTACATCAGCTGCAGGCAAATCATATCGTTCTGCAAATAAAAAAATATCATATAAACATAAAATTCTTTGAAATACAATAAACATATTAAATTTTTCTCAAATAATTTGCTACACCTTTTTTCTCTGGAGCTTAATAAATCATAACTTTACAGCTACATCAAATAAAATTAAATAAGAATAGAATTCATGTGAACAGTTTTTAACTGAAGAAAAAGAAAATCCAAGGTACATTTAATTAAAAAAATTAACTTAAATAGATCTGAACTGAGTTGCATAAACCTTTTAAAAACAGTTATTTTAATATGCATACATTACATCATACAATCATTGCTTGAAAATAATGTATGGGATTAAATATCTCAACTTGCAATACATCCATATTATTAATCTCAAATTTCTGCCTCTAGAATATTCCTTCATGTTTTATCAACTTTATCCCTTTGTTTAATGTTCTAAATTTTTCAGGCCTGAATTTTTATTCAATAAATTCAGAAGCAATCTTGTTCCAAAATTTTTTAAATCCATTATGCTTGCACGTTTTATACTGCTTAACATATAACAACATATTTCAATTTTTAACTCCTGAATTATGATATTCCAAAATTTCAGTCAATAAGATAACTGATATCTTTTCATTGACCTTTATGTAGGACATATGATAAATGGGGGGTCGATGAAGACAACTACTTTTTTAAAAGGGGTCAATGTAAGAAAAAGATTGGGAATCCCTTCAAAATTGCTATAAAATTAGTAAAACAATAATTTGAAACAAAAGAGGAATATTCATTATAACATAACTAATATTCATTATGGATGTTACCCTTGAAATTGCTTTTCACACAATCAATCAATAACATATAATTTTAAGATAAATCTGAAATATCTTACCATTTTCCACAGTGACTATACTTTCACCTATGATATTTCCAGCAGAATCTATGATACTACTAGAAACTGTTGTACCTAAAATAGATAATGAACCACAAATCATGAATTTCATATAATTAATTCAATAAGAAGAGTCTTAAAATATTGATTTAAGATATGTTAAAAGTTATTATTTTTAATAGATCTGACTAGAAGTGTCTAGAAAATATATGTAAATTTAACAGATTCTGCATCGCAACTTCATATTAAAAGTCTGATACTGATACGAATTAGTCTGATACTTCTCGTATGTTGTTTACTAAAAACTGCAATAATCAAAACAGGTAGTTACCAAGCAAAAATGAAACATACTTTCAACAATAAAGTTTGGAATCATTCAGAAAATTTTTAATTAAAAGACACACAGTGTAGAACATAATATTTAAAAATTAAAATGTATTTTGTGCATTGCATTTATAAAATTATTAACATGATATAAAATATTGTTTAGTAGACCCAAGTGATCACTTTTGTGCACTAAATTTTCTTGGTGTTAAATATAAAGCTCCCTCTTTTTAAATTAAGTATGAAATTAATTATTCCTTAAAATAATTGCTTGCAAACCTAAGTACTTCCAAAAAGTGTCATAATTTGCATTGCATATGTGACTAACAATGGAAATTTTTCGAAAATCATATAATTTTGATAAAACTTTTGGACACTCTGAATTTATTTCTCAAATCAGCGTTGTTTTGTAGCTATATCAATTCCATTTGTTACTCATTCAGAACTCTTTCCATGTCAATATTAA
Source organism: Stegodyphus mimosarum (assembly GCA_000611955.2). Taxonomy (NCBI): domain Eukaryota; kingdom Metazoa; phylum Arthropoda; class Arachnida; order Araneae; family Eresidae; genus Stegodyphus; species Stegodyphus mimosarum. The sequence continues at coordinate 421,135 of KK114762.1, forward strand.
ATGGCATGGAAAAAATATTAAAACTAAGAACAGGTTTTTCAATCAAAATATTTTAAATTGGGTTCAAACTCGGTTATCAATTTTTGTATTTGCTGCATATATTTTTGTGGTTCTGAAGGTGTTTCTTTTCTAAGCATGAAAAATGTGACATGTTGTTTGGGAACATGTTTGTTCCAAATTCTGAGTTTGCTTTCAAAAGCTTTAATTTTATTAAACATGTTATGTATATGCTGGTTTTTTCTTAGTTCCATATTTAAATCATTCAGATGATGAGTTCAGTTGAACGAGAAGGGCAAAATCATGCATCCATTCTTTATCATTTAAATGGGGAAATGGATATTCTTTCATTTCTAAAAAAAAAAAAAAAAAAAAAAAAAAAAAAAAAAAAAAAAAAAAAAAAAAAAAAAAAAAATTCAAAGCTATATAATTTTAGCATAGCACCTATACTCAACCAATGCAATGTATTATAAATTACGTCAGTCACCATATTCAGATTCCATACCTTTTAAAAAATCTTTAAATTAGTGGTGATTTAATGCTTGAGATTTGAAAAAAATTAATAAGTTCTATTACAGCATGGCATTATTACATTGTCACATACGGCATATTTAAAGTTTTTGTGCAAAGATTCTGCTGATGAAGTATTCAATGAATAACAAAGATTTCTCTCCCAGTCAAGTTTTTAATATTAAATAACATTCCTGTACATTCACATTAGCCATTGCTCATGCTCCATTGGTTGATATGCCGACAATCTTTTCCAATAAAATTGGTAAGTTCTCAACAGCCATTTTAGTTCATTGTACAAGTCTTTATTTGTTGCAGTTTTTGTCACTGCCATCAATGAACCCATTTCTTCAGTTACATTCAAACTGGAATGAATTCATCTTACAATTATTTTTAGCTATGCTGTATCACTGATGTTACAACTCTTTTCAAGTGCCAAGGAATACCATTAAAATTTTTCAAAGCTTTCATCTAAAGCTTCAGTTTTCATATAGGTCTTCAATTCTTCTAGCAGTTGTAAATCTTGACCAACTATATACCTTCTTTACCAGGAAAAGCCATTTTTGCATCAACAGTTAAACATGCCTTAAAAATGACTTCATCAACGAATGGCTTCCTTTTCTTAGCTAAAATTTGACTAACACTGTTAAACTTTCACTGCCAAATATGATAAAACACTTTAAACTTTAGATATATTTTGTTGTTGTTTAGCATTCCCCAAGTTCATTGAATTTATCTTTCCAGATTTAGCTTTGGGATGTTTATATAATCTGTGCTATGTTTTGCTTATAAAGTTATTTAATATTGTTAAAAAATACTTGTTGCTATTGCCAAAAGATGGCATTACAAGTCCATCTGTTTGATTTACTTAATGCTTCTTCTTTTGAACTCGTGATTGCGTAAAAATTGATGATTAAGTCTTTTCGTTGTTATGGTGTTCGAACTGGATCGTACAGTATAATCAATCATTAGAAATATTTGATAGAATGATCGAGTTTCCACTTTTTAAGTTTTGTTATTTGATTTAGCTTGCCTCAAGCATACATATATATATATTTAAGATTTAATAAAAAGATGAAAAACACTCCATGCCATGCCCCTTAATCTTTGATTCTTGCTTTGTTTTGATTTTCAACAATTTCACGACATGGTGCATTTGCCAGAGAAATCTGGATTTAGCACACAGCAAACGTATGAAGACAGCCCAGGTAATGCTTAATTTTCTATTCTATAATTCTAAAAAGAGAGATAGCTGAATTCAGTTGTAACGTTTATTTTGTGGATTTTGCGTATTTTAAATGAACCTGTTGCACTGTGCTGAGAAGTATTAAAATACTATATTCTAAAAGACCTTTCATCTCGTCTAATTTTTAACAAGCCGCTTATTATTTTTGAGTAAACTAACGATGATGTTTATGACAATATGGCGCCCCCGGATGGGCGAGTTTGTTGGAAATATGTCGGATGGAAGAATAGATAGGGTAAGTTAATTACCTTATACTTCCATTTTGAATTTATTGATTATTGTTTTATAAGTTTAAATATTATTCTTAGCTAATTTGTTTCCGAATATTTTAAACTTTTAAGACAAAAATGGAAGTAATGAAAAGAAGTAAAACTGCACAACATTCCGCTTTTACGAAAGCTTATAAAAGGCTAGATGAACTTTTAAATGATGTTAATGTTAATCATGAAGAAGCAGAAATGTGTTTTTATTTGTTCAAACGAAAGGCAGAACCATTAGAATTGACACACAGTGCTTATTTAGATACTATAACAGATGATAAAGAATTCAAATCAGAATTTGAAATAGTAGAGGACTATCGAGAAAAGGCGGTTAGGATGCAATTAAAATCAGAACGATTTCTCGATAATATTAAGTGGGAATTAAACGAAATTCAAAATGCACCGTCAGAGAGTAGTCAGAAATTAATTGCTGATGAAAATACATGTAAAAAACTTTGTGCCAACGCCTACCGAAAGTAGAACTTTATAAGTTCGCAGGTGATTTAAAAAACTGGCTTACTTTCTGGAATCAGTTCAAAAACATACCTGAAAACAATAACTTAACGAATGCAGACAAATTCCATTATTTGATACAGTCAACAAAAATTAAATCAGAAGCTAGGGATATTGTGGAATCTTTTCCCGTGACGAACGAAAATTATCTTTTCGCTGTAGAAAGCCTCACTGAGAGATGTGGCTGTAAAGAACTTTTAATTGATTTTTACGTTCAAGAATTAATGAAACTTGCTTTGGATAATGCAGCAAAAAAGAAACACGATTTTCTGAGTAGTTTGTATGACAAACTTTCAACACAACTTAGAGCATTGAGCAGTCTCAGTGTAACAATTGATCAGTGTGAAACAATTTTATATCCTCTTGTGGAAAGTGCCATTCCTATTCATGTATTACAGTAATTTGAAAGACAACGAAAAATTAATGAATCTGAACAAAATATTTCGAGCCTTGATGCAATAATTGAATTTCTGAAAAGTGAACTTCAGTCAGAAGAAAAAATAAAATTAAGCAGAGAGAACATTTTCCCTCTTTTTGAGCATAAGCACTTGGCAACTAGCGAAAGTATTTCTTCCGCATCGGATTTGATGAATCATGATGGAATATCTTCTTGTTCGTTTTGTTTAAAAGATCGTGAAACGCGTAATTGTAAAAAAGCGTTTTATATTCCGTTAGATGAAAAAATGTGTGCGGTAAAAAAGAAAGGTTTATGCAGAATATGCTTGGTTAAAGGTCACCTCAGTAACCACTGTCGATCAAATGTTAAGTGTCAGATATGTTCAAAAAGGCATTTGAAATTTTTTTGTCCTAGTCTTGAATGTAATAAAGCTAATGAAATGTATAAGCAGGAAAATGATGAGAAAAAGGAGAAAATAATAGATTCTTTACATTCATGTGCTACGAATGAAGTTTTCCTTCAGACCTTGGTTGTAAACATAGAGGGTAAGAATAAAAGGCGTAAAGTTAGATTAATGATTGATACGGGAAGTTCAAAGAGTTATGTTTTAAGGTCTACCACAGAAGAAATGGGTTTTTTGACTTGCAATGGGAGGAAGAATTTAGTCATTCTTTATTTGGTGGAACGAAAACTGAAATCTATAAACATAAATGTTACAAGATTTATTTGGGTAGCCTTGATGGTAATTATTCGTGTTCGTGTAAATTAGGCGCTGTAGACCATGATGTTATTTGTAATGATATTTCAAGCATAAGATATGGTTCTTGGATTTGTGAATTAGGAAATAAAGAAATACGCTTAACTGATACCCAAGAGAATCCAGGCCCTATTGAAGTACTGTTAGGGGCAGACATTGCTGGGAAGTTATTTACTGGCAAACAAGAAGAACTAAAAACAGGCTTAGTGGCTATAGAAACAGAATTGGGCTGGACATTGATGGGTAAAGTACCCCATTCCGAACATCAACACAATGTAAATATGACTATAGTTTCTATGTTATCTCAAGAAGACCTGCCCATTTCATCGTTGTGGGACTTAGAATTATAGGGTATCCGAGATTCTGTTGAACAAAAAACTAAAGAAGAGTGAGAAGAGCTGTCACGGTTCATTTCCAAGAAACAGTTCGTCAAAAAGAAAATGGTAGATACAAGGTTAATATGCCTTGGAAAATTGAGCATGTAGTCTTACCTGACAATTATGACCTGTCTTTGAAAAGACTCGAATCTACTACTAAGAAGTTAGAGAAAATCAGGTATCGTGAAAAGTATCATGAAGTCTTTAATGAATGGCTGCAGGAAGGAGAGATTGAAGAAGTTCCCCAAAAGGAGTTATCTTTACCCGTTGCTCATTACCTCCCACATCGTCCAGTTATTAAAGAAACATCCTCACTATCTTCCATGAAAATAAGACCTGTTTTCGATGCTTTGGCAAAGCTTCCTAATCAGCCATCTCTAAATGATTGCTTAGAGACTGGAATTAATTTGATTGAAACTATTCCTTCTATTCTAGCAAGATTTCGCTTATATGAAATTGGTGTGATTTCAGACATCAGAAGAGCTTTATTACAGATATCTCTAAATGAAAGAGATCGAGATTTTTTACGATTCCTTTGGTATGATGATGATGGTAGAGTAAGGACATTTTGTCACTCCCGTGTGGTATTTGGCATTACCTGCAGTCTGTTTTTGCTGATGGCGGTTATTGACCATCATTTGTTCAAAGAATCATGGAAAGGAAAATATTCTGAAGAAATACTGAAGAAACTACGAGATAGTTTTTATGTTGATAATTGCGTGACAAGTATAAAGACAGCTTCAGAGTTGAACACCTTCATTGAATCTGCTACAAACATAATGAAAGAAGGTATGCTTGACCTTAGAGGATGGAAAGCACCGTTATTCCTCCTTGTTCTTCTACAGGACCTAAGTCGCATTATTGGGATTGCTATGGAACAGAAATTCAGATACATTAGAAATCGATACCGAAGCCTTAAAATTTGACTTGACAGAAAAAATCAAAAAAAAAACTTTCACTTATAAGTCGTATATATGATCCTATAGGCTTTCTTTCACCTGCTATGATACAAGCTGAGCTTTTACTTCAAGCTACATGGAAAACGAAAGAATCCTGGGATGATGAAGTAAACGAAGAAATTGAAGGGAAATTTCTGAAGTGGTTCAAGCAACTGCACCATTTGAAAAATATAAAGATTTCAAGATGGTTAGGTGTCTCTGTGGAGTCATGCTTGAGCCTGCATACTTTTGTAGATGCAAGCTGTACAGCCTATTCAGCATGCATTTTCCTAAGAAGTGAAGCTCCTGATGGCCTAGTGAAACTTCAGTTACTTTAGGCCAAGTCATGGATAACGCCACTGAAGAAAATTACCATACCACAACTAGAAGTAATGGCAGCCACAATTGGAGCTAGATTGTTCGAATCCGTGAAAAATGCTTTAAGAATTGACGAATATGAAACATTCTTTTGGACTGATTCTTCAACAGTTCTTACATGGATTACACGACAAGAACCCTGGTCTGTATTCGTTAACAACCGAGTGAATGAAATGAGAAAACTCACAGCTCCCGAAGATTGGTACCATATTCCAGGTAATCAGAACCCAGCTGACCTTCTATCGAGGGGATGTGGATGCGAACGACTTCAGAAATCCATGTGGTGGCAAGGACCAACTTGGTTGAAGAATTCAAAGGAGCAGTGGCCAGAGTCAATAGTAGATATCAATGAGGAGGAGGTGGACGCATTGTCATATCTGCTAAGAACTCAGAAGTCGAGTCCATTGTATCACTGTTAGCAAGAAAGTTTCCAAAATTCTCAAAGATGATCCAAGTTTTAGCTTGGGTATTACGTTTTCAACCAAAGTCTAAAGACCTGAGAAAATACTCTTTTACTAAAGAAGAACTGCTGAATGCTCAGAAGGTACTTTTCTGTTCTGTACAAAAAGAATGTTTCGGTGATGAAGAGACGCGAAAGAATTTGATAAATCTTGATGTTTATGAAGATGATGAAGGAATTTTACGACTGAAGTCCAGATTAACAAATGAAAATTAAACTCAGGATTTTATTTCTCCAATAATTCTGCCTTCCAAGCATGTGGTAGTAAGAAGATATATTGAACAAGAAGATATTGTGAACAAACATGCTAGGATATCCACTCTCTTAACCATTCTGCGTGAGAGATTTTGGATTTTAAAAAGGAAAAGAACCATTCGCAGTGTGATCAGCGAATGCATCACCTATAAAAAACATAGAATTAAAAATCTTGAGGTACCTTTTCCGTCACTTCCGAAAGACCAAACTAGAATATCAGCTGTTTTCCAGGTATCTGGGATTGATTTAGCGGGTCCCTTGTTGACCAAATCTAAAGAGAAGATTTGGATTGTCTTGTTTTCCTGTGCAGTATTCAGAGCTGTACATTTGGAGCTGGTACCTTCTCTAAGTACAAATGCCTTGATCCAGGCTATACGAAGATTTATCGCAAGGAGAGGACGAGTATCTGTAATGTAATCGGATAATGGTTCTAATTTCACCAGGTTAAATACCGCTTTGAAGAGACTGGACTGGAGAAAGATTCAAAATGAATTTGAAGTGAACGAAATTCGCTGGAAATTCAACCCACCCGCCTCCCCATGGTGGGGAGGGTTCTGGGAACGAATGATTGGAATTCTCAAAGATCTCCTGAGAAAGAACCTTGGATGTTCTTCTCTGACATATGAAGAACTACAGACTTTAGTCTGTGAATGTGAATCCATTATGAGCAATAGACTATTAACCTATGTGTCGGAAGAACCAGAGCTCAAAACTCTGACTCCTTCTATGTTTCTTCAGGACATTCGTCTAAATGAAGTTCCTGATTTAGATCAACTCGAAAGGATCAATATTGTTAAAAGATATAAATATCTTCAGAAGGTAAGAGATCATTTGAAACTAAGATTTAGGAAAGAATATTTAGGTTTCCTTCGTTCTTCAATTTCCAAGAGATGTGACAAAATTAATGTAGGGGACATCGTGTTAAATGGCACAGATAATAAAAAATGACTGTATTGGTCCCTCGGAAGAGTACTGGAACTTTTCCCTGGCAAAGATGGAGTTACCAGACTTGAGAAATTAAAAACTCCCAATGGAAATGTGTTAAGACCAGTACAACGACTATACCCTCTAGAGGTTACACAGGAAAGTGAATCTATTATTCGTGATCACGAACTTGTTCCTGATGCGGTAAGTAATAAGCATTCTGAAATGGGAAATGATTTTAATGAACTTACTCCTGTTCAGACTCGCTCTGGTCGACTAGTAAAACCCGTTGAAAGACTCAATCTTTAAGTACAAACTTTTATTGACTTTGAAAAAAAAACTTGAACTTCATTTAAAATTTGTGTTAGAATTTTGAACTCTAAAATTTAGATTTAGTTTGCATATTCGTAAATTTCTTAAAATTATTCTACTTGTATTGTATATGAAATTAATAAGTTTTTGTAATTTTTTCTAATGTTTATTATTTTGCTTTTGCGTTTTCTCCCAAAAACTCAAGGTGGAGAGAATGTTGGAAATTTAGTTGCCACGGAATGGCAACGAGAGAGAGATTGTTATTCTAAAAAGCGAGATGGCTGAATTCAGTTGTAACATTTATTTTGTGGATCTTGCGTATTTTAAATGAACCTGTTGCACTGTGCTGAGGAGTATTAAAATACTATATTCTAAAAGATCTTTCATATTGTCTAATTTTTAACAAGCCGCTCATTATTTTCGCGTAAACTAACGATAATGTTTACGACAGCTAGTAAACGCTCCCAGTAAGTGTGAATGAGCTAGGTCAGTTAGAGCGGTGTTCCATGCGTCGCTTAGCTCTGATAGCATCGCTGTGCATCAAGTGTGAACGGCTATTAAGAGCTTAAGTAATAATCTCTAATGGTACCAGAACTTCTGACACTAGAAATTAAACTTTTTATTTGCGGTTTTTTTCCCCTAGAGTTAGGCTTAGCATCCTGTAGGATGATTGCCTTCGACTCCCTTCATTTAACAATTAAAGAGATAGAGTCAGTTCTTAGTTCACAACCTCTGAGCTATGTTTATGATCAAAATGATGAATTATAACCTTAAACTCCAGTGCACTTCCTAAATATTGGACAAACCAATTTGAAGTACTCTTTGACTTTTGCAAGAATCAACAGCAGCGAAACGACAAGGAAACAATCTTGGGGGGGGGGAACCTTATTAGGAATTCCTGTTGAAACAGACGGAAGCAGGAATACTTAGTAGACCTTAGAACTGCCCATTACTTAATTAATCACAAATTTCAATTAGACATAAAAGTAGAAGATAATGAAAACAAACTATTAAGGAAACTTTGCAACCCCCCCCCCAAAAAATATTCTTAGTTGTCTGATCATTCAAACTGAAAACTGGTAATGAGGCTTTCAAACATACTACTCAACACTTATATCCTCTAGAATTCTGAATTTAAGACATTTTGAACTTTAATGATTTTGTTATATATTTTTTATTTATTTATTTTTCTTACTATTAATTTAGTTTAAAAACTATTTAACCATTTGCTTCATTTCTGCTAGTCATAGTTATAATATTAATTAATTGTTACATGTTATGCATAACCTGTTTTTTGTAATTGAACTTTTTAATCAATTAGAATTTTTGTGTGTTACAAAGCAGTGATTTATGTACATAATTGTAAAATTCAGTTAGCTGAACTCGTATCAGAGTTCATGTGGGAAGTGTGTTGAGGAATATTTGTTGATATTACCAAAAGATGGAATTACAAGTCCATCCTTAATCTATAATTCTTGTTTTTGTTTCGATATTGAATGATTTCGTGACAATATTACATTTTTTTAACACAAATACTGAATCCAAGCATAAAAGGTAAACATCTTTTGCCTTTTACTAAAGAGGAAAAATAAGCCAGTTTTCTTTTTTCATTAACACTTCTATTTTCCTCCCTAACTTTTTTTTTCTTTTTTAGGTTTTGTTTCAAAGACATTTTTTCAACTGTAAAAATAGGGCAGATATTAATATATATATTGATCAATGCAATGATTACCATGTGAGGAATGGAAAGCAAAGGTAAGTAAAGAATGTAAATAGAAAAGGGAAGAGAAAAAGTTACTACTGTGTTCTTTAAAATTTTCTGATGGAGCTGCTTTGCAAACATATTCTTCTGATTCCTGTTTTATAACCTTTTGTCCTAAATATGATACAAAATGAGTAACATTTTTAGTGCTTATTTTAAGTAGGTTAGCTAATAATTATTTAAAATATGCAATTAAACAAATACATTTTTGAAGTGAATAAACTGCATAATAACAAATGAACATTTTAACTTAAAATGTCACTAATTTTTACATAATAAAGAAATCAGCGACATGAAAAAAATAATCTCCTTTGCAGAACACCATTTATAAGTAATAAAACAGAGACTGGCAATGTAATTTATTAAAATAAATTAAGAATAAGTTATGAACTGAGAAAATATTAATAAAATAAATTATAGGAAAAAAGATTATGTATTATTAAAAGGACATTTCCAAGATCTTTTTAATTAAATGCAGACTTACACTTAAAAACAGAAGAAATTCGTTACCTTACAATAGCAAATAATTCAGGAATGCTCATCATTAACATATAACAAATATTAATATTCTAAACAAATCAAAAACCTTATTTTACTTGATTTTTAACTTACACAAAATTATTTTTCTCAATACAGAGACCAAACGAATTTATTAATTTTGAACTACAACAGCACAATTTTTTGTAGAAAATTTGCTTTGAACATCAACAAATGAGTGCAGTTTTTAAAATACCGTTATATAGTTTACCATATTTTTAAAGCCTAAATGAAATATTTTTAAACACAAAACCTTGAGCAAATTTTAATTCAAATTTACTTTGATATTTTATTAACTTAACTGCTTTTATTAATTATTGTAAATAAAGAACTAATGTATTTTATAGCCTCTGCCACATGATATATAGCTATCAGATTTACTGGAAAAAAATTTCAAACTTTAGAAACTGCTTTATGATAGAATTCCATTCAAGGCATATTCATATGCAGTTTTCTGCAAGATGGTTTGCTTGAAATAGAAAGTCCCAAATAGACAACTGCTATATATTTTCGAAAATCAAGCAGACTCAGACTATCATTGCTAAATAACTGATTGAGCTTCCATGGAGCAAGAAATACTTTTTCACACACATTAATTTGCTGTCAATAATTACAAACACTAAGACACATAAGATATTTATGGATAATTTCTTTACTTTCCAAGGATTATTATCCATTCTTGCAAATAAAACCTTCACTATAGGTATTGTAAGATAACACAGAATGTCTAAATGATTCATTTATACCCTCTAAAACAATGTCAAAAATGGAACACGGCTCTTTAGGTAGCAGTTTTGATTCAAAAAACAAAGTTGCTGCAGGTCAATGGAATGACAGTTGTGTTGTTTCAGTAATGTCCAATTTTGAAGAAACAAAAAGTGTATCAACCATAGAAAGAAAAGTAAAAGGCGGCAGAAAACGGGTAAAGATACTAATGTGCATTGCATTATAATAAACACAAAAATGGAGTTGGCCTATTTGATAATCATGCAGCAGCTAATGTTACTTTAATTCAAAGAAAGAAAGGGTACTGGCCTTTATTTGTTAATGCATTTGAAACAGCATTTGCTGCTCCATAGAAGCTCAATCAGTTATTTAGTGATGACAGTCTGAGCCTGCTTGATTCTCAAAGACACATAACAGTTGTCTATCTGGGACTTTCTATTCAAAGAAAATTATCTTGCAGAAAATTGAGTGTTGAACAGGTTAATGAAGATTTTCTAAAGCTTCAAAATGAACATGTTATTGTGAAAAACCCATAAAATAGACAAAGATGCCAGTTAAAACTTGCACAACAAAACCAACAACTATCTTCAAAAAATGTAATGTTGGACTATGCTTAAGATGCTTCCCCCCATTTTAAGTACGTAAAAATGATTTTTAGTGGATTATACCATTGTCCTATTTTGATGACAGGCTGTATTGATCAAACTAATAAAAATTTGGTAAGTTTCTTGATGTTATATGTATACATAGACTTAGAGAAACACATATTTAAGAATTTATAAAAAAATATGAATTTTTTCAACACTTGGTACAATATGGGTTAATGTGTAAGTTAAAACACATACAACTTAAAACTGAGTTTTTGTTTGAATAAGACAGGGTCCCATTTATAAATTCTGAGACTTTAAGTGCAATATCAGTATCAGATCTTAAAGTGTATATTGATTTAAATTAATTAAACTCATATGCTCCTTCTAAATTTATTGTCAGAATTACCATAATAACTTGCTTTAATAAAATAAGAAATCTAAAACAGTGATATGT
>KK114762.1:439492-472687 GCA_000611955.2 Stegodyphus mimosarum
CCGAGAATTTAATAGAATAAGAAATACAAGTTGAGCCTATTATTTAAATATAAAGAAAAATATACCATAGGATTCATGTTCCTTTTCTATCACAGCTGGATCACTTTTTTTATTAACTTGTACCTGAAATTAAAAATTAACAAATATTTACTGCAAATATTACTGCAATTAGTCTTTCTTTACTTACTGCATCACATACACTTTGCTTTTATCTCACTCACATGATTACCAAAGAATTAAGCAAATTTAATTTTTGCTTATTAGACTATATTCATAAAAAATTAATTTACATGTAGATAATTTGCATTTTATATAACTGTGCTTAACTTTGAAAAATTATTTATATACAGCATTTATTTTTTTTTATTACATTCTGTTGCTGATCATAATCAATTCATCAAACTGATTACTTTAATTCAACATTCATTTATTTATTATCTGTAATACAATGTTATATAACAAGACTTCAGTATTTATGAAAACTGATGACAGTTACCATAGTTGTGTCTATGCATCAATAGTGGGAACTGCTATCCTTATAACTCTGCTACTATACTGCTGTTCTTAGCCAATATATTCAGCATTTTAATAATTAAAAAAAATATAAAAAACCTCCTTCTAACCTTAAATGCTAAGGAGTAAGTATATCTCCAACAAAAAATTACATAAGATCATAAAAAGTCACGTTTTGATCATAAAAGATTCAAATTTAAAATAGTGCTAGATCCTGATTTAAGAAAGCAAGAGGGATGATTTAAACACTACTAAAAGATAGATCTGATTGTTTAATTAATAACAGAAAAACAAATAAAACTATCTTTATTTTCTTTCAACACAGCTTTCAGTGTTTAGTAATTTATACTTTGTATTCTACAGGAAACTTTCTCATCTTAATATAAGAAAAACCCTAATAGTCCCAAGAAGGCAAGAGTTTGAGTACTCTCATAAGTTGCACTCCCAACGAAATACATAAATTCACTGTTTTATGATCTAGCTAATAGTCAATCAAAATAGTTAAACCCTTTTTAGAGAATTTAGCTAATAGTCAATCAAAATGGTTAAACCCTTTTTAGTCACCTAACACACATTCCACTATTAGTAACAACATTTCTTAATCCATCTAATTGAGTTTAACAGCAATTCATCCTTCAAATTCTTCTTTTTCACTCGCAAGAGTCATTTTAAAGTATTTAACATTTCCTCTGAAATAAAATGGGTTTAAGAATATCTTATGAATAAAATACATTGCAAATTTAATATTTTAACTGTACATCCATAAGGAAGAAAAAGAAAAACTTTTATGTATACAAAGTTATTTAAAAAAAAAAAAAGATGACTAAATTTTATTTAAATTGCTGGACATAGTACAGTTAGTATTTATACTGATTTATTGATTAATTCATTCAAAAAGTACATGAGAGCCATTTGCTTCAGAAGGTATGACTTTGTAAAACACTTTCTAAGGAAAATTTGACCACATTCATATTGCACATAGATTCGGAGGAGGGGAAAGCAGTTGATGGAGCTCAACTTAAGCATAACTACACAGATTAGTGGTTTTAGACTATAAAGTTGGCCACTGTGAGAAGTTCCAATCTAAGAAATGAGTAAATATGGTAGGTCTTCAAACTGCAACAATTTAGTTCATGATACCTTTCAGTAAAAATACACTTGTATGCAAAATTAAGAGAATTTGCAAATTAGGTCTATTTTTACAAGAAATACTGAACCAAAATACTAATTATGCAAATATTCAAAGTTGAGTACTTAACATACACATGTGTGTCTGCAGAACTATGATTGCGGAAGGAGAGGTTTTCACCAATTTGTGTGCTCCTATTCCTTCGCGACATTTACCATGTTTCTTGCAATAGTTGTGTAAATTTTATAAGGTATTAGGTAAAATGAGTAGCCATGAATGTATGAATAATGAAATGAGATGGATCATTGCTGACAGATTGAAGGCAGTCTAACCACAAGTGCATGTAGCTACAGAGATCAATGTTATGCCCAGTGTCATCTGCAATTTGTGGAGACAGTTTCACAATTTGTGGGTGCACTTTCAAGACACTGGATCCATAATGGGAAGACCTGCACAAGGTTGACCAAAATCCACAACAATGAATGAGTATCATTATTTGGCATTTTCAGTATGGTGACACAGGACTGCTCCAATTTCACAGCTCTGACATGAGCTCTATGCTGAGTTTCACAGTCTACAGTTGCCTGAAGGCTTCATGAGATACAGCTGTATGCCAGAAGACTCACTGTTTGCATCCACTAAGTGCATCACACAAGAGAGCATGTTTAACATGGTGCAGACAACATGCACCTTGGACCAGTTCAATGGAGCATTACACTTTTTACAGATAGTTGAGACTAAGCCTGGACACTGATTCTTGGTGTACCTGTATCTGGAGATAGCCTGGAACATGATACCACACCTCCTTCATCACAGAAAAAGATCATTACTGTGTAAAGGTTGGTCAAGCATTATGCTGAATGCATGCACACCTCTGCATGTGCTTGACAAAGGCTCCCTGATTGCTATGAGGTTTAGAGAGAAGATCTGAAAGCCATATGCTCAACCTTTCAGGGTCGCAGTTGGTCCTGGTTTCCTGTTAATGAGCAATGAAACTTATCCACATAGGGTTCAAGTGGTCGATGATTACCTGGGAAGTGAGGATATTTGCTGCATGGATTGGCCAGCCAGATCTCTTGACCCTAACCCTATACAGCATACCTGGGATACTCTTGGAAGGGCAATTTCATTTCACCATTCCCCCCGAGAATTATCTCAGAGTTCTAAACTGCCTTGTTGCAGGAGTGGAATCGACTGCCAGAAGAATCCTCAACTGTCTCCTGCCCAGTATGTTGTCATGCTGTGTGACTTGTTCAGCTATACAATACTAGACTCATTTTCAGTTCAACATCACAAGGTAGATTTGGGACATCCCTGCACTATGAGATAGATATATTCCTGCACACATAAAATGAATTTTGAATGGTACATCTTTTCCTCTGTTAAACATGCATATTCATACCAAATTTCATTAAAATCTGTGCATTAGTTTTTCAAAAAATTGATACAATGCACAAATTTTCTAAATTTTGTGCACAAGTGTATATGCTAAGTTTTATACATGTCTTTCAGGGTAGAATGGGGGTCAGGTAGACATTTTTCTAATGACGACTATGCCCGATGAGCTTCCTGTTGCACACTGCTAAACAATAGTTTAAATGCTAAAAAAAGAAAATTTAGAAGTATTGCTTTTATATTTCTACAAGTATAAACACAAAAGTCAAAATTTGTATTTAAAATATTCAGTTTTAATATCATCTATTTATTAATGCTTGCCATTTATTGACTATTTATTGATTATTGATTAATTAATTTACTGATTATTTACTGATTATTGATTAATTAATTTACTGACTATTTACTGATTATTGATTGTTCTTTCCTACAGGAAAAGTAGTTCAATACATTTAATTAAACTTTTTTCAGAGTCAATTCTACATATCATGAATCAGTTTTCTCCTTAAAAAAACTTTGGCCAAGCTATGATTATTAAAACTGCTAATAAACCTTAGCCTAGTTTTAATTAATAATATTAAGTAATAACAAATTATAAGTAAGCAAATTTTCCTAAATTAATGAATTAACATTAAATGTGTAAAAGATATCACTTATGGTTTCCTATACCATGACTTTCCGAATTTCTGAGACATTTACCAATGTGAATAAAACTACTATTAATTTAAATTAGAAGTTGAGCAGAACCACATCTTATTTAATTAACTCCATCATATCACAAAAAGGAATTTATAAATTGTAAAAATTACATTCATAAAAAATAAAACTTTCATTTGGTATAAGTAAGTATAAAATATAACTAACTGTTTTAGGCTGCTCGTTCAGTCTTTCTTCTAATTCCTGACATTCAACTTCTCTTATTATTTCTGTTACTAAAAGATGCAATTTTTAATTAAAATACTGGAACAAAATTTAAAACATGGCTACTTAATTAATTTAAGACAAATGTGAGTAAATTATCAAAAGTACACAAATGTTCAGATTAGAATTATACACATAGGTTGATCCATAGTTATGTCCCTATTGTTATTTCTGTTAAGAATGATATTAGACCAATAATTTTGTTGCTATTCTGTATCCTATTTTATGTTATTCTTAGAAGCTGTTTGCTTGCTGCATTACTAAACATAAGTAACCAAACGGTGGCATAATTATTCGATTTTGGACCCTGCTCGAATTGTAGCTAGGATGGACAAGTTGCAGTATTAAACATAAATAATCAAAATGCTAGCACAATTATGTGATTTTGACCCTATTTGAACTAAAGCTAGGGTGGACAATTTACAGTTACCTATAATAATGCCAGATGTTGAGAAGAGAGAGGGAAAGATTTAAAATGGTATTTGATAACCAATATCACACCATCTCCACATCCTATACACAATCAGTACTAAGTATCATGCTTCCATCTTAGCCGTAATTCAAGCATAGTCAGAAATGGAGAGTCAATCTATCATCTTAAATATTTCTGTTTTTTTTTTCCTTTTATACAGAAATAAATTATATAAGAATGGCATACAACAAGAGAACACTATAACAGGCATAAGCTTGTTGTTTATTTAGAAACTTGAGTCCTGCTGGAATAATGTACTGGATGCAGCCTGCACAAATGGAAGAACCACAGGCATAACAACTTGTGTTACACACCAATGTTAAATTGCCAGTAACATGCACAAGAGTTGTCCATTTCCAAACATGATGCCACCCCAAACCATGAAGCCCAGTACAATGATCAATGATATGGGCTGACAGACAATGTTCTCCAGGAAACTGTCAAACATGTCCACGACCATCATTTCGCCATAAATAAAATTGGATTCGTCTGAAAACAACACCCAATGTCATTTATTTTTCCACTAACACTAACATCGACATCAAACCAGAGAGGCAGTCCTGCATCAGGTGGTTAAAGGAATCCCAATGGCTGGCCGCCATGCATGCACTTCTGCCTCATGCAACTCATTATGGTTGGTTTGGCAGGAAACAGATGCCCCATCTGATAATGGTAGGTAGGGTTGAATACAACTGGCTGTGGTGAAAGGGTCTCTGTGAAACATTTGCTGAATTTGCTTATCAGTGCGATTTGACATGCACCTAGATGATCCACTGCCTCTTTGCTAAGTTCTCAAATGGTCCTGCATCCATCATGACACAGATTGCTGAATTGCACTTACATCCTATCCAACATGACTGTCAATTGTGCGCATTAACAAGTTGAATTCATGCAGTTCTAGGATATATTCTCATTTCCCAGATGATAACTGCTGGTTAGGTTTTGTTTATTTAATCATAGCAAAGAACTAGAGAGCTCCCTGCTTGGGGGAATGCATGCCTTCGAAGAGGAATTTATAAGCGAAACTGGCTTGCATATATGTTACACAAGGGAAAAACCATAAAAATGCCTATAACAACAGTCTGTTTGCTAGTATTCAAACCCCAGGTTGAACTACCAGTACTCAGCAACTTTATCACGCAGCCACTGATTGGCCAACTGTGAAAAGGACAAAGCTTCACTTTCGGTTCTTCTCAGATCTTTTTTTAATTTTGCAAGTAGAAACGACAACAGTTTAAAATAAAAATTTATATTTCGTAACATAATTTTGTATTAGATTTCATTAGAAAGTCTGTCAACTATGAAACTTAAAATTAGATAAAATTCAAATTAAGATAGATATTGGTTTTTCTGAGAGGGGATGTTCAGTGCATTTCAAAGGAACAAGATAGACTTCTTTTCAAGAACCAAAGTATTCTATGCAAAATTTTACTATTTTCATCATTTTAAATTCAAATGAAATATTTCATTATTGAGTAACACTGAAAGAAGGGGGGAAGTACAGATTTTGATAAAATTAATTTACGAGTTTGATCCTTTGTGTTTCGCACACTTTTTTTTAAAAGATATTATATTGTTTTACATTTATTGGAAGCAGTTACTTCACCAACTTTCAGGGCTACATTCATTATCAATTACCTGCACTCACATTTTCATCATATATTTCAAATTTAAAATCATTATCACAATAGCAAGAACTATGCAATTCTAAAGAGCTTAAATATATGCTAATAAAATACCCTAATCAAATATTATAATCTTGAAAGCATAATAATCATAGAACATCTTAAATCAGCTTTTTAATAAAAAAAAATTGGTAACAAATTATTTCATCAATATACAAAAAAATACTGGATATCCAACTGCTGGAAAAAAGGAAAGGTTTATCGACAGGTAAGTCATAAGATTTCTTAGAAATATTTAAAAGGAGCAATAAAGAATAATAAATAATCATAGTACCCCTTATTCACAAAATTACATATATACTCACAAAGAAACCTCTTTCAACCAAGGTGGCAAAATTCAATTTTGAAAACGAATTTAAAATGCTACCACAAAGATGGCATCTAAATGCAAAGAGCAAAATATTTTTTACAAGAAGAGATTTAAATTAAAATCACTAACTAAAGCTGAATAAATTTTGATGAATATAGCAGAAATTTTGAAATAAATCTAATTCATTAATGGTAAAAAGTGTTAAAAAAAAATCACATTAGTTGAAGAAATGAAGCAGGCATTGCTGAGAAGCCCGTAATAAAGTAAAAGATGATTAAAAACGATAAAAAACACTAGATTCTGATAATCATAGCAGATTTGGCATTACCCAAGGTGCACCACGGTAAGGCCTGCTACTCTACACCCCCCCCAAAAAATAAAACTCTTCTTGGTTATATAATGACATGCGTAAAAATGGGAAAAAAAGTAACTTGGCTATATGAAATTTACATTATTTACATTTGACAGTTATACTTTCGTCTATTTTTTTCATGGTGGTACTTTTCGTAGCAAGTGACACCACCTTTAAAAAAAGCACAGCCCAACATTGCATGTTTTGCACATGTACCGGGATCTGTGGGGCTCCTGTTTAGTGCTACAGTATGCACACCTTCTTCTCACACCCTTCACTGGTATGTGTTCAACGTTACTAAACTTCATTTCTTGAGAAACTCGTTTCTTGTAACGGAGTGCATCTTGAGTGCTTGAATAAAGTTTTCTCTTCGGCATAGGTGTTCCAGATTTTCCCATCTCTAGGAGAGAGTACAGAAGAGTTAGCTATCTGACGGCAATTCATTTAGCATTTCCAGCGCTTCAGAAATGGTCAGGCCTCTCCGATCCATTTTCAAAATAATTAAAAATCAGAAAAAATAAACCAATATTATACCTACAATTAAGAAAATGTAATCTATAAAATAAAATTAAATAAACATCTACAACTCAAAACTATCAAATCGTAGCAAAGAAAACTTCTTTCAACAAAAGAACTTCTTTCAACAAAAGTGGAAGAAAAAAAGCACTACTCTCGTGAAAATCAAACAGCTAACTGATAAAATTACCCCTGACCTTCAAAAAAACACACCAACAATTTCTTAGCCCTCCAGAAACAAACAAAAAAGAAAAAGAAAAACAGGAAATGAAACACAGATGTGCACTTATATCCTTCTGTCTTAATGAGCTCACCATGAAGAAAATACTGCTGGGAAACTAACATGCAGAGCCCCAGCAGCACAGTGTGCCCATTTTGGGCTCACCAGCTGTTTGTCGTTAGATATTAGGAAAGGTATCAAGGTAAAAATTTAAAACTAATATAGGAAAAAGAGGTCAGCATACAGCCTTGAAAATAACAGAGAAATTTCTTTTCAAACAATTCATTTCATATCTTAAAAAAAATCTTGAAGATTTCTTTGAAAAATGTGGGTCTTAAAAAACTAAACATGGCTGAAATGTATGGACAGATTTTTGTTGTGATGCCATCTAGTATTAATAAAGAAGGTCAAAAGAAACCGACAGTAATATACAAAACCTTTTTCATTCAATTTTTTTGTGTGTACACAGGCAAAATTTTAGGTGCGCCCAGACCAGGCACACTGTGCCGCAAAGGGTTAATGCAGTATTTTCAGTCTTACTTTAATTGATTAACAACACCCACAGATCTAAAAAGAAATTTTTTTTGGCCTTGAAATGAGAGGCATGCAATGTGAAATATATGAATTAAAGCAATAAATTTTGATATCTTTCTGGAAACAGATTCTTATAAATTTCAAAAAGATTAGTAATTTTATCTTTTAGCTTCTAATTCCCGCATTAGTAATACTGCACCAGAAATATACAGAAGAATTATAGTAGCTAATGATTCTTCTACAGTTTACAAAAATATTTAAACTAAATTAAAATGAAGACCAAATTACTAACTTACAAAAAGATAATCAGATCTTTATTGCTATACCTAACTAAAACACAGACACTAATTCAGAGATGACGAAGATCTCAGAGTCTTAAATTTAGATTAACAGACTAGCCTGATGACTTTAATGTCCTGAAAACCAAAAAATGGGAGACAATGCCTGAGAAGATATCAGCCTGAAATAAAACTTAAAGAAGACCATAGCCCATCCCACACTTCAAACTATTCAAGAAAAAGTATGAATATTAAATGATGCTAATTAGAAATGTCTTAATTGTCAAGAATTAAAATTTGAATTTTTATGGATTAAACTGTGGATTTAATTTACTATAAAGAAAATAATATAAACAAATACTGAAAGTGAAAACGCTGGATGGCAGTAAGACATCTGGGATAATTTTTTACATAAAGAAACGGTTTGAAGATAATTTTCTAAAGAATTTATCAATAACAAAAGACAAGTGCCAATAATATCATTTCTCTCTTTGGACAAGATAATGCACTTTTTATGTGTTTTATAAAACCCAAAATGCTACACATAATTAATTACAATAACAATTTAAAAAAAAACGTGGATTGAATTATGTTCTTTGCGATTGATCTAATTTGCTTTTGGAACTTAAAAGATTGATTTGGTTTATCTGATTTTGCCAAAGCCTCGAGGGCTATCTGCGTAAGGGGTTGAATGCCTTTGTGGAGGACTTTCTAAAGGAAAATGGCTCGTATACACATTAACATAGGTAAAATCACAAGAACGCCCTTGCAGCCAGCCTGTTAGCAGTATTCGACCAAAATGATGTTAATTAGAAAGATGATATTAGATGCTAATTAGATATTGTCTCAGACCAAACTACCAGTGTTCAGCGACTTTACCACTTGGCCACTGGTGGGCCTGGAACTTAAAAGAAGTTTTATATATGAGTACACCATTGAAGCTTTTGAAGCATAATCTTAACAGAGAATTATATACATTCCCATGATGTGTCTAAACAGTGGAATCTATTAAATTAATTTCAAAAATTAAAAAAAAATGAATAAGATTATAATTAAAATTTTAAAAAATGAATAAGATTATAATTAAAATTTTAAAAAATGAATAAGATTATAATTAACAAATTATTTTGACTTGACATACAGAAAAAATATTCAATTACAAATTACAATCAAATATGTAGAATTATTAAATTGAAGACATACCTGGTTTGGGATTCAAAGCATCACAATTGGCATTGTACAATGTGAGAAAACTCTTATGCCTTTTTATTAAAGTCTGAAAATAACAAATCTCATTATAATTTTTGAAAGCAGAAAATAAAGAAGTATAAATTGCACATATTTTCTCTTTAAATTTACCAGGTTTTAAACAAGTTAACAATGAGTACATTTCAGCATCTTGATATAATTTTGATAATTAAGTAATAAGCATAAAACACAACTGATAGCTCTCTCCCCCCCTCCCCCCAAAAAAGACTGTTTACAATTTAAATTATTTCCATTGCTAATATGATTACAGAGGACTAATTTAATATTATTATACTTTTAATATTATAAATTTAAGTTATTTTAAATTAAAAATGCACATGAAAAATTAATTTCATTACAATAAGATTATGTTTACACTGCTATCAGCAGATAATATGATATTTGAAAAACAAGCATAGTAAGGGCTTTGAATACAGATATAATTATTTCATACAAATATGGTTAATACAAAATACTAAAGTACTAAGCCCCATTTTATTAAAAGCATTTAGGTGTCATACAAATATTCATTTCTGAATGATATACCAAATACTGTTCATTGCTGTAATCTTCAGTAAATCAATAAAAACCTCAGGATATTTATGAATAAAACCACAGCACTTCTTTAGTCTCATTATTTAACATGTTTGGGGGTCACCTACTAGAATACTTGTAGGAGGCAAACTAAGTTTACTTGCTATGAGACTACTCATTATTGATTGTGGTACCCAAATGACCAAGTATGAACATTGTTATAGTAAATGCATGCTATGTTAGTATGAGCATTGTTATAGGCATAGTTGATCAAGTATGAGCATTGTTATAGTAAATGCATGCATGTGTTTCGTGTGCAGGAAGGGACTGCATAATACAATCGTCAAATGAAATGATTCCTTTATTTCTTAAAATGTAATTATCTGATAATTTATTTTCTCAAAACTAATAACTAAATTTTTAGAATGCAAAATTATTATTATTATTGGAGGAAGAGGGTATTCACTATAGAAATGTTATAAGTGGACTGTTTAAATTCTTATTCAATTACCTCTGTACGACTACTGGAAAATAACTTATCACATATGAAGAGTCTTGCATGAATGCATCACTGAGAGTAAAAATACTATTTCATAAATGAACGAATACTATACGCATGTGAATTTTGTTACTGCTAAAAGTTATCTGCTGCTTCTATATTTAAATAATAAAATAACAGAAAATAATGAGCATATCAGATTTTAAAAATACTGAGACGAATGATCAACACTGCTGGTTTCCAAAAGTTAAGCACACAAAAGTAAAATCTTCAAAAATAGGAAAATAAAGCTTTGACTAACATGAAATTGCACATAAAGGCAGCAGATGTGTTTAAGCCTAAAAGAAAACAAGCAATAAATATAAAGATGAAAACAACATTTAATTTTCATAAATTATACAAGATGCCACATTTAGATCATTAACAAATTGATTTTTAAACTAAAAGCAAACAAACAAATCTTACATTAATAAGACATGTGATTACTCCAGACATTTACACAAACTTTACAGTGATTGTTGATGCTTTCAATGAGATGCTAGCAATGTCCATTCTTAAAAGAGCAGTTTCCAATTTTCTGAGATTGGCTGGGGACGGTAAACATACAAAGACAACATGCTGAAGGCATCTCAAGGATTTTCAGTAGGATTAAGGTTGGAATACAGCTGAGACTCCCTCTGAGAAATGTCCTCATATTCCAGATACATGTTAATGATGTTGGCTCAATAGAGAAGGACATTATCATTTATAAGGAGGAAAATCAGGATCAACTGTTAGTGCAGAACTTCACTCAAATACCATGCAGCCATCACAGAACCATCTTTAAAGATGTGCAGTCAGATGCGATACCCCACTGATTCCAGCCCACATCATGTTACTGATACCTCTGAATGCATATTGCTTGATGATGTCCTGGGCCAGATTCCATCCGTCTCATTTTTTCTAGACTTTTACAAGCATATCGTTGATTACAGGGTAAATCTGGACTTGTCCATGAACAGGTAATTGTGCCAATCTGAGACGGTTCAGTTGAGGTATTGCTGATACCATTTTAATATTGTCCCTTCATTGGGTGGTTAGTTGAACATGAACACTTGGAACTCAGGTAATACAGTCTTCCTGTGTGAAATCTTCAGAAACACAGTATTTTCAGATATTGTCTTACCGGTGATGTTGCAACCACGGATGTAACAACCATGAAGGTTGCTCATCGATTCTGCTTGGCTACTATAGGAAGCAGAAGAGGTGATAATTCCTGATTAACCAGGCACAGATCTCCAGACAACTGTCTGACTTGTTTTGAATTATTTCAATATTCAAGAAACTGCAGAGTGATCAATGACAAAGAAAGCAGCAACATCTTTGATCGACTGTCTTGCTTCAATGCGTCCGACAGCACGCTAACACTATTTGCCACTTGTCTTCTTTCAGCCACAGAAACATGAGTATCATCATAAATTATCCTAAGAATGTTATAAATACTTTATACCAGCATTTAAATGAATATCCTTAAACCTTTCCGAATGCTAGTGTCATAAAGTACTGCTTAATTAACATATGTTTGGACAGTCAATCATGACTGGCTGTAACACAAGATACACTAGTTATCATAAATTACAGAAAAATCCCAAAAATCATGATTACTGAAAAAGTTACATGTAGAATTTAATGAAACTTACCCACAATATACAACACATAGTAAGGTATCAAATAACATAAAAAGAAATTACCAGACAATTATAGTAGTATAGAAATTTGCACATGTATAAATTGAACAAATTGAAGGTGTCAGTTTGCTATAGAAAAAGTACCTTCAATATGGAATATGATCGCCTCTAGAAGCAATACAGCACATTCAGTGATGTGTGATGCTTTCAATTATGCGGTCTATCAGTTCATAGGAAGCGAGAGCCATTGCTCTTGCAAAGCAGTTGCAAGCACAGTAAGGGTCTGAGGGGGTGGATTGAGAGCAGCTAGATGACTCCCTAAAGGATCCCAAACACGCTCGATAGGCTTCAAGCCCGGGGATCGAGCTGGCCACTCCATGCGCATAATTGTTTCCTATTGAAGATAATCATCTACGATGTGAGCCCTGTGTGGTCTTGCATTGTTGTCCTGTAACAGGAAAGCATCACTTATTGCCCAGGCATATGGGCGCCCATAAGCATCAAGGATGTCATCTCTATAAACATGAGCATTCACGGTTCCCCTTGGAAAGACATGGAGGTCTGTGCGTCCACCCAAACAGATGCCACTGCAAACACAGACACTGCCTTTTCCGTATGCATCTCTTTCACGGATGTTTGACGGATGATAGCGGGATCCAGGTTCTCTCCATATCAAGTAATGCCTACTACCGCTTTTTAGACTAAACCTGCACTCATCCATAAAGAGAAAAACCCTCCATTGATCAGGCATCCAGTGGACATGTTGTCATGCCCACGGCAAAGCATGAGCAGCAAGGGAGAATCTCAGAAGAGTCAGAGTAGAGGCTCTATTCCTGCGTGTACATAATGCCAAATATCGGTCATCAGTGCTCATCGTAGCAGTTGGCCGTTCTTGGTTGAACCTCCTAGATGGCAAATCTGTGGTTTGAAATTGCTTAGAAAGTCTATGAATCACAGAAGGATCACATTTAGCCATCTTCTGTTCGACTTTGTCCTGCCTCTAGTCTCCCAATGGCTCTCCATGGTAGTTCTACAGGCAAATGATGCCTGGAGGTCATTGTTACGAATTGGTTGTCTCAGATTTCTGATGTCACTATCACAGTGAAATACGTTGGCTTGCTCTCAAACATGGACTTTTATACTCCTCGCAGATGACGTATTCCGAGTGCAGCGCCACTAATTTGCACATTGCAGTTTTACTCAGCTATTCTTACTAGGCAACATATTCAAATTTTACACGGTTTGGCTTATTTTTCAGGGTGTTATTGTTATTTTTGTGATTTTTCCTTAATTTATGATAACCAGTGTATTTACATACTCTATCTGTAATTATGCATTCAAAAATTGCCAATATGCATCGCATTTTTAACTTTTGGAAGCCAGTACACTTGCAAACATGCTGAGTTTTAAAAATAAAAATGCTTATAGTTGTCTTTATTATTCCAAAAGAAGACATTAAATTACAAGAATACTATTTTACAGTACACAAGACAGGGAAAAAGCTAGAGCAGATCCACATCTTTTTCAAACTGTACTTCTTAATCACAATTGACAATCTTATGTACTCTCGAGATAAAATTCATCAAACAACACATTTCCAAAAATTTTTATGTCTTGCTGGCAATTTATATATGTAATAAAAATATTTCAAATATGATAAAGCTATTTAAGGAATTCGTTGCTGCTCAGACAGAAAAGCATTTAGTGATGCTGACTGCTGTACTGATGGGCCCAAGCTTGAATTCCAAAGAAGGCAATGTCTGTACATGTATATTGTCTGTGAAGCATGGAGGCACTTAAAGCACATGTCTGGGACTCTTGTCGAGCAGTTTGGCGGTAAGGAAAGAGAGGTGGGAGATTGTTGGACCCGTCCCGCTGGGTGCTTTCCTTCAAAATTGGGGCAAAATTGGGCAAACTCATAATGTCATCTATATGGTACTCAAGGATCATGCCACGAACCAATGCAGTCTTGTACTTGCCAAGATAAAACTCGTCGGCTTGTTCTGATTAAGTCAGACAAGTGAGATAAACCACAGCAATAATAAGGAATTCTGTTTTATTTATTCTGTTCATTAGTTTTATTTTATTATTGATACAGGTTGCATCTCTTAGAGCAGCTCTGAAAAACACGAAATAACAGAAACACACTCCATTACACACCCAAATCCTAAAGCTTCTGACTTATTCTATTTACTGTGATATCAAAGTTAAAATGAAATACAGTTAGAACGAAATTTACAATTTCATGAATGTTACTGATTTCTGTGAATCTTTACTAAGTACCATTCTTTTTTCACAGTTCGAGACACATTCATGCAGATTCTTCATCATTTAATTTCTTTAAATATAATACATAGCAATAACATTTGGAGGCAACAATTTTTGAAAAGTGGATCACTGCAGAAAGTGAAACAATACAAAATGTGGTTTTGAAGCTAATAATATTTTGGGTCTAATGCGCCTTTGGGGTAAAAATAAACACAAACAAAATATTTTCTAATTGAATTTTCATTTGAAAGCTTAAGAATTTATCAAATTTTCATTGAGAGCTGTAAGTATGCATGGCTTGTCACTGAATTCTCATAAATGATCATTCAAATGAAACTTTCAGTTTGGTTTCAGTTTATTTGAATATGGTAAAGCTCACTAGGGCTATCTGCCCAAGAGTGCAGATGCCTTGGAGGACTTTCTAAGAGAAACTGGCTTATAAACATGTTACGCATGGCAAAACCATGAAAATGCCCGTGCAGCCGACCCGTTTGCCTGGAATTCTGATTTATGATCATTCAAATGTGTACCCATGTCAGAACTACCAGTGTTTAGCAACCTTACTGCTCAACACCGGTGGGCCCATGAAACTTTCAAATTAAAAATTAGTTGCAAATATACCTTACTGTGGCCCTAATGTTTCTTTTTTGTTACACTATGAACAGAAAATCATTTTTACATAGCCATGCCGTTGACAGCATAATAAGCACAAAGCTGTCAGAAATAAGAAAAAACATACATCAACAATCAATCAAAGATGTTTCCTTGAAATGAAAATTTGAGTGTTTTATTACAACACATTTTAATAGTTCCTTCTTTCTTTTCTTTTAATTTTTAAGATAAGACTGAAAGACTGGAATCTTTCATAGAAGAATAAGTATCACCAAATTCTCCTGCATTGTCAGAAAGCTATATTTCAGCTCTTTGATACTAATTACCATAAAAGCAAACACAGCTATTTTGTAAGAAAAAATCACCTTATATTGGAGTGGAACAGAAGGTATTTATACTCAATACTCATTTCTCATAACACACTGAAAATAACCAGGAACTGCCTGTTTAACTTAATTAAATTATTTTTGCTACTTCTGTCAATGCAATTTTCATATCATTGATTTCTTGACAAAAGAGCTGCTCTATGTGCACAGCTTCTGTGTACAGAGATGAATTTCATTTGTTAAGCAATCTTCTTGCTCTAGAAAACCATATCCCTTTTTATAATTCAAAGCTCATGCATCCTCTGTATAAGCTTTAGGTAACTCATTCCAGTCTATACGATGCTGAATCAAGACCTATGCTGCTATATAATATTGCAAAATAAAATGCCATGCAACACAATGAGTACAGAATGCCAGAAACTGCCTCCTATTTGTGTAATCTGTACTGAGTTCCAGTTGAGCATCAAGCAACATTTGTAGATGTTTTGTTAACTGACAGAACTTTCTTCTTTAAATAATGAGCTATACTCAAAATCCTGACAAACACAGGGTCCATGACCAAAGGAATATAACAAGCTGATCTGCTTCTTTTTGTAAATTACATTTGACATGCCTTTGGCTACAAGCAATAAACATGACTCATTATTATTGTTGTCTTTCAAGCTTTTCCCATTTTTAAAATTTATATTGAATAGTGAACAAAGGCTGTGTGGTCCAATTTTCGGGTTTTCATGTTTTGAATTAAAACAATTTTTAAAACAGAATTTTTGCTAAAAGGACCTCATGACAAATATTACACAGTTATCCATATTCTGATTCATTAGAAAATTCTAAATATAAGTACGCACGATCCCATTTACCTGTTGGGGGGGGGGACTGGTTACAGACTTA
This sequence comes from Stegodyphus mimosarum, assembly GCA_000611955.2. Classification (NCBI taxonomy): domain Eukaryota; kingdom Metazoa; phylum Arthropoda; class Arachnida; order Araneae; family Eresidae; genus Stegodyphus; species Stegodyphus mimosarum. The sequence goes on from KK114762.1 coordinate 455,863, forward strand.
GCAATGTTTTTATAATCACTATTACTTTCATACATGAGATCATATGAGACATCGCAAGAACAATGCAATCTCTGATTTCAGTCTTTGCTTTTTTTTAAAGGTACCAAGGAATTATTCAATAGTGACTAATGGTCTTGAACAACATGAGAAAATGTTACACTTCCAAGTTTTGCTATTTGTACAGTGTGTGTGTGCACGGTGGGCAATTCTGCACAAGTCCAAAGCTTTGGTTCCAGCATATTGAATCAATAACAATATTACAAAATTATTCATCAACGTAGTAAAGATTCACAGAAAGTGATCAAGTGTAGCCATTAAAATTGCAATGGCTAACATGCTTATTAAAAAAAAAATTAAATACCCTTTCAAATGGCAATAATAATTTGACAGACACATATAAACAAGTTTATAAAGTAATCGGCTCAGTAGGCTGTAGGATCACCTTTGGACGGCAATACACAAAGCAACATTTCTAGGTATAAGAGTCAGTGAGATTACGGATGGTGTCCTGAGGAATGGCTCTCCATTCTCTGTCAACCTTTTGCCACAGTTCGTCTTCTGAACATGGCAATTGAGAGATGAGGAGAGAACAGTGGCCAGGTAAGCATCTGTACATGTTTCAGAGCATGTTGGCTGATGTGAGCAGTGCACGGTTGGCATTATCCTGCTCATAAAGGGCACTGGGCACTCCCTGAAGGTAGGGAGTGTCATCGGCTGCAGCATGTGATCCATGCATCGTTGGGCCATCGTAGTGCTCTGAATACAAACTAGAGGTGACTTGGGATCTTACAGAATTGCACCCCAAACCATGATGCTGCAATTGCTGCCAGATTGGACCTGTTTCCATGCGCAGTGACTATCACTAGAGAAACAGAAGCGTGACTCCTTCAGCATCTATGATGTGAGGTCAATGGCAGCCATCTTAACAGATGCCATGAATGAAGGCCACTAGCCACCAATCGATGGCAAATGGTCTGACTGATATGAGAACATCCAGGGTGTCTTGAACATGTTGCAGAATGGAGGTAGAAGTGGCTTGAGGGTGCCCCACCACTTTTCGGTGGATGACTTGATCCATGCGTACTGACATCACTCTGGCTGCAGCGGCACCTCTCGAACTTGCCACATTTCCTTGTTTCAACCCTCATCACCACAGCCGGTGCGCTGTGGACGTGTCCAGGTGTGTGTCAGTTGAGATTTGCGGTATGGACCAAGCTGCCCTTCAGAGTTCGATCACCATGTTCCTCTTAAAATTATCTGTTTGCTGGAACTGTCTCTGTTGACGATGGTCTGGCATTACACATGTCCTCTGAGACAAGAACAAATTTTCTACAAAGATTTCCCTTGCAGAAATAACAGCATGAAAATAAACATTCTGCAGGTTCCTTCTCTCACACCTTTTTCAAAATACACTGGAGAGCTGCACATTTCACATCATTCGCATAATTCGGTGATGTGCATCTACCCTGAAATTTGCATAATTTTTGGACCACTCCTTCTTGGTGTTGCATTTTCAGTGCTGCGTAGTGCACAATAATTGATGATAAGAAGTGATTATTCTATTTATAGAAAAATTACAAGCAAGCAAGCTTATTTACTTATCTGCATAATCATTAAATCCTTTTCCCTCATTTAAGACTGCCCTTTCTTGCAATCAGTACGAAAACAGCATTTTGATGCATTTTTACATACCTGTATTTAGCACAGATTTAAACTGAAAATCATTAGCCATATTCAGCAAGATGAGTAAATTGTGACTCCAAAAAATATACATATACATACTCTTTGACCTTAAAAATAAATGATTGGAAATATAAATATAGTTTCTAATGCTGAATAATGAACAAAAGCTCCCCTCTATTTTGCCTAAGTATTTCAGTTTCTAGATATTTAGCATTATATTTCTAATATCTTATGTAGCTTAAATTTAATCTTAGAAGTTAACTCATGTTGTCATAATATTTCATTAAATTAATTAACTAATTCCTTTATTGTTTTATATCTGTATAATATTATACTTAAATTCTCTTGAAAATTTCCATTATTTGTATAATATCCATTCTGTATAAATTTTCAGCAAATTACCTGTCTATCTCCTGCTGTGTTTAGTCCCTGTTCTTTCAATTTTTTCTTGATTTCCTTCTCAGATAGCAAATGATACACTAATTTGGGTAACGTTTTCCTTTTGGGGGAGGAAAAAAACAGGCTGAGATCAAAATAATTTCACTTCACATATGCATTAATAATAACCATAAATAATTCTACCAATATTATTTTAGTTCATACCTTTCAGAAGTATCTTCATTGTCCTTTTGTTTTAAGCAATAGTCAAGATGAACATTAATTCTTTTTTCTGGCATAGTTTTATAACATACAGGACAAGATACTGGAAAAAATAACAAAGCTTTAACACCAGATTGAGTATATTTAAACTAGTTTAATATACACTGGCTACTTTCAACAATTCCTAACAACTAACAAACAGAAAAAGATCAATGCAAAACAAATTATTAAATTCATAACAATTACATTTTAGTGCATATAGATATTCAAGTTTTTGAAATAAGAAAATATACCTTCATTGGAACCATCAAAAACAGAAATTTTATTTATGGTATCTGTCTTGTCTCCAACATTTTCAGCAATTCCAGACCTTTTTCCCTATGAAAGAAATAGAAATTTTGTAAAATATTTTTTGAATATACACTTTTTTTCCTGTTATTTTTCTTTTCAATTTCCTCATGAAATTTTAAAACAGCTTTATATTTAAATAAAATACAGCTTTATATTTCAATAAATATTTTAATAAAATACTTTATTCAACCATTCACATTATATTCGACAGTTCACATGGAACCTACAGATCCAGTCCAAAAATCTCTCCTATAGCTTTTTAGCTGGTATACAATTAAATGTGTTGGTTGACGCTGCTCAAATTAATCTTCTATCATCAAACTGGACTTTTACTTTATCAGCTTATACATGAAAAAAATTGCATTATTTATGGGATAAGTGAATATATCAATTACCCACATGCTAATATACTTACTTTTTTTAATTATAAAACAACTAAGTGAAAAGGAATATCTATAAGAAAATTATTTAAATGAATTCTTTTCCCCCTTTTTGTTTATGCAATAAGTGATTTATTACCATTAGCAAAAAAGAAATAATTTTCAAAATACATGTTATCAAAAAGTCATGAAACCCTAACTCTGTAAATTGATCTTCACATAATGATTTTTTATATTCAACTGCTATCTTAGAACAGTGGTTCCCAAACTGTACTTCATGGAGCCCTAAGGGCTTTGCCTATGCTCCCCAGCTATTTGCTAACAACTTTCAGATTAAAAAAAAAAAAAAAAAAAATTTGCTAACAACTTTCAGATTAAAAAAAAAAAAAAAAAAAGCAAGCAAGCCTAAGAGAAAGGGATAGTTGAGTGGGGGGGGAATGCATTCAAAAGCTATTTAAAGGAAAGTGTGGATTAATCCTGGACAGACTTAGGCACAGTTTAGGTAATTCAAATGTTAGAAGCATGACAAGATCTTTTCCCCTGCTCATTTTAAAGGCGGATGCTAATTCAATTTATAAAATGCATGATTTTACTATTTCTTTCAAGCCATCATAAAATTAACATCAACAAATTCAGAGAACATGCTCACAATATACAAGTAGGTACTTTGTACCATATTCTACTCACAGAAACCATATTAGTCAAATAACATTAGTGCTCAATGAATCAGCTGATTGACGATGTGGAAGAACATCTATCAGTCACATCAAGTGTACAATTTCATGCAGCAAATGGATGAATCAACTGACATTGCCAGGTTAACAGTCATAAAGTAGCTTCAGCTTACTTACAAAGCTCTCAGGAGCAGCTTCCTACTTACAAATTAATACCAATCAGCAAGCATATCAGTAGGTAAAATATTTAATATTTAAGAATGCATCTCATCAAATGAAATAATAAGGGAAGACTGTACAGATGTAAGCACTAATGGCGCAAAGGCAATGACAGGTTACAATGCTGGAGCCATTGCTAAAACTAAATTAATGAGATAAGGCTAGGATACTAAGCTGCAGTCATTGTCTTCTTCATAGACATGCACTGGTCTAGAAAAATGTCTTCGGAGCTTATGATAATGATGAACGATGCTATAAAAATAGTAAAGTATTATAAGATTATGACTTCTTAAAAGCAGGCTCTTCAAACTAATGTGTGGAGATTAGTAAACCAACACGTCTCTCTTGCTACACAATGAAGTAACATGATTGTCTCAATGAAAAACGTGGACACATTTCACTGAACTGCATGAAGAAGCAGCAATACTTTCGATAGACCATGACTCTCTCTACTGGTGATGGAAGAAAATTATGCAGTATGCAAATTACATATTTGGTTGATAGTTTAGCAAAATAAAGGAAATGAATCTATTACTGCAAAGAAAAAGTGGTATAGCTTTTGATGCAAATTCTAAGTGTCTTTTTTAAGATAAAAACATTATGCATTATTTGAAGTACAAGAAAAAAGGAGATAGTGATTGCTTCTCTCTTAAAAAAACATTAACCTTTTCAAGTGGACTATACAGACTAATTTTTTAAGCACGGAAGACATTTAGTCAACTATTCTATTAGCAAGGAATAGAAAAACAAAAGAAGCAGGGTTTCTCATTTCCTTCTCTACATTAAGTAGCAAATTTTAAATCTTGCTAATAAGCAAAATTTTTTTAGCTTTATTTAATATAGTGAAGAAATGGGACATACAGTGGTCATAAAAACAGTTCCCCAATATGAATCCCTAGAGGCCTATCTGCTTAACCAATAAATAATAATAATAATAATTCAGATATTGTTATTTAGGTTTGTGCTCAAAACTGTGATGATTTAAAACAATAGAGCTCTCACAGCTACAGTTACAGTGAAAAAATTTTGAAATTTTTAATTGGCAACACTTTTTTTCCTGTGCAAATTGACCAGCACATTGAGAAATCATAAATGGCATTGGAATGACACACATATGATGAAACTTATTTGTGTAAAACATTCGCAAAGAAGAGCAATGTAAAGGGCCAATATGGAAACCTTTAATAAATGGAAGTGTGGAAAATAGTTTCTTCAATCAGGTATTAAAACATGCAAACAAGACTATGCTTACAGATAAATAATGAGATGAACTGATAAAGTTATTTTATCTGAATGGAGTAATTGTTGTCGAAGCAAAGTTTATCCGCAAAATCACAAGATAAGAAGAGGTCCATGTTCCATAAAAACAGTACCTGATTTGGTTAAAAAAGTTTGAAGAAAGTGGATGCATATGTGACAGACCACTATCCAAATGATTTAAGTGTTTCTACTGAAGTGTTGTGGAAGTGAATAATACAATTACTGGAGGTTCACTGCATACCGTTTATCACACATCAATGCATCTGTTTCTTATATACATACAAAAAAAAAGTTTTTTATTTTCTTATTTTAGGTAAGTATCTGTCTCATTAAACATTTATATGTTATTTTATGTTACATCTTAATTTAGGCCTACTATTGCATAACAGTCTTCTCTGGTTAATAAAATCAAATTAAAATGGTTTCCTGTAAGAAATAACAAAAATTTTGAATAACAAAATAATGAACAAATATGTATTTTAATGTAACTGGATATAATAATAATTAAACTGAAGAAGCCTTTTTATTGTAGCTCTCACCAATAATCTGTTTCAATATTAAAAAAGACAAGTCAAGCAAAGAATCAAACGGTTGCATGAACAAGCTAAGCATTGTATATATTTACAAGGGTTATATATAGTAATGGTAAAAATTTAAAAATATTGTATTCTTTAAATTTTATGAACTTATTTAGTCTTAAAACTTTACGGATGCACTGTATATTAAATATGGACCAGTGATACTTTCATTAAGAAAAGAGGACTGGCTAATCCAATTTCTTGTTGTACATTAAATACAACAACAATAATAATAATAATAATAATAATAATAATAAAAGGATTTACACCACCATTTATCAATCTAAAGTCAGTATTTCATAATATTATGATAAAATAATCCTGTGATTTACACATTTAGTTTGTATTTTCTGAACAAAACCTACAATTTTTTTAGTAAATAATCTTTTTTAACCTCTCATTACGATATAATTTATTTTATTACTTTTTTTCTTTTAAAAACAAATTTCTGCAATGAAAAAAAGCTTTGTTATTGTACCTGCAGACTACTTTTTTACTATTAAAGTACAAAGACACAAATTATTCTATAAATCAACATTTTACGAATTAATAAAATGCAAATATAAACTGAAATCCCACTCATAAATTTTTAATTTGCTACTTTAATTCCTATTTTTAATTTACACATATATATAATGAGTATTTATAATAATAACTACCTACATCCAAAAGAATTATACACTTAGATACTGGCAGAAAATAGAAAATTGCTTAAATTAGGTACTGCACTATAAAATTTTAGAACGTTATAAAATAAGTCTAGAATCTAAAATGAGAATGTCTACAAATAAGAAATGTTCATAAGTTACTCCTCCAGAAATTTATATTTTTGCATGTTAATCAATATATGCTCATATACTTTTGTTCTGTCCTAACTTTTCCTTATCCCCGGTATCTAACATTCCTTCAGGCTACCTTAAGAGAATCTCTACTTACTGAAAACAAAATCAAATCAAGGGCTCATGGAAAGGAAAAATATGTAACACATAATGGAGCCTCGAACTAATAAAACAAAACCAATTCTGACTGACTGTATAGCAGAAAGACACCCCTTTGTAGTTGTGTTGGGTTTTGCAGGCTCGCGACAGTTGAATGGCCAGTCACACACTTTTTCTTTTTATCATTTTCTTTTAAGATATATAAAAACAAATTTTGGCTAAATAAGCAAGCAAAGCCTAAAATTTATTTTAAAAAACTGTCAAGAAAAATGACTGTTCCTCAGATTACTTCTTAAATATTCCGTATGCTTACTGTACAAGTCTTCTTGGTTAAATAACAATAATATGGATATCAAGAGAAAGAATCCCTATGGTATCATAATTAGAAAAATAACTAAAACTGAAAACGTTTCACTACAGTAATAAAAAAGTTACACACTCATGTGATTAATTAAAACATTTTTACACTTATAATTTTAATTGAAATATTTCACAATCATAGCTAATAATTATTAATGTAAGGAATAATTTTAGCTTTATAACCGTTTTCAAACAGATAAGCAATACATTCACTTTTTCATCTCTAGATATGTTTGTAGATTCAACTCAAGTATAAAGGAACTCCGAGTCTCCCGGGAGAAATTAAAAAAAAGAAACCTCTGCCGAAACAAGGCAAAGGAGGCTAATGGAGAAAATTTACCTCTGCCCCCCCTTTTTTTGTATGCTAGAACATTGAAAAAAATGTTTTTTGAATATATGATATTCTTATGTACCTAAGTTTTAGATACCAGTAGGGGAGTTAACAAATACATAAAACACAAATGATAACCATGCTGTGTGAGCATTCTATTATATTACATGAGCTTATCAAATCTACTGAAGGATTCGCGGCGGACCACACAGAGATGAGAAAATCGTGTGTACGGTCTCCGCAAGTCACAGTTTTCAAGCTTTTATACATGTCACATGACATAGTCTGACATCGCAGATGCAATAATTCATTCCAATTGCAGTGCAATAGACATAACTTCCTGACTAATGTAAGAGATTTTAGCATTCTGCACTGTGTCTCTCGATTTCAGACAGGCTGATGAATCAATGATCTTGTTTTTCCACTGGTATCGTTCCAGATATAATGAATCAGAGGATATAAAACACTACTGAAAAATTAAGATGGCATGGCTAATTCAGTCTGCTGATTGTTTCCATTGGAACTAAATGCCAGAATGCTCTTGAGCTCTCAACTAGACAGACCTTCGTTAGCATGTTCCTCACGTCACGAGGACTATACTTACTTCACTACCATAACTGTTCTATGTTGTCCATGAATTATATATATATATATGTAAAGAGCTTCTCGTAATTATAATAAATATGTTTTTGAGTTCAGAAATGCAGTAAGTATTACACACCCTCACAAATGTACTAATCATTACATGGAGTCGGAAATGCTACCTGCTGCCGGTACCCGCAGATTAATAGTAATCTTAAATCTAGATTACAATATTATCATTTCAAGTCCTTATCGCAGTTATAAAGTTCCAATGAAACCTCAGAAAATGAACATTATGCAACTTTCGTTGAGGTGGCCATTCAGACATATGAGAAATGGGGATCAAATTTTAGAGAATTTGGCAACCAGGTTTTGCTCCTCCCATGTTGAAAATTTTGGAAAAAGGACTTGATTGTCACTCCTTCTTGGCTTGGGACTTGTACAGGATGGACATGTCAGCGGTTGTGCCTCTTTACTCCGAATGCTTCATGTGCTGAAACCATTCCCACCACCATTCCTTATCTGCATTTAACTGCCGGGCACATTTAAAGTTGTAGTCCCCGATTTACAGCATTCACTGCAATGTAGAAGGCAACTGCACATGAAAAACCGATGTCCTGGTCAGTTGCAGGGAGGAAACTGGCTGACACTATTCTTCTCTAAATCAGGTACGAGAAGTAGCAGGCCAGCAAAAAGCTTCTACCAGGAAAATGAGCTTAAAGAATTTGTTTTTCCACAATTGTCCAGCTGAAACGAAAAGCGATAACTGGCCCCTCAAAAGTCTTCCCCCCTTTTTTTATTCATTTCTTTCTACCAAGGAAGCATCCCATAGCTCAAAGTTTTGGAACATGAAGCATTCGGAGTAATGAGGCGCAACCACTGACATGCTCATCCTGCACAAGTATCAAGTCAAAAAGTGAGTGACAGTCAAGTCATTTTTCCAAAATTTTCAAAATGGGAAGAGCAAAACCTGGTTGCCAAATTCGCTAAAATTCGATCCCCTATTTCTCATGACAATTACTGTTTTACGCCTACATATCAAAACGAAATATTTCGACCCTTTGCCAATTAGAAGACAAAACGGGAAATTGTGTCCAGTCATCGAATGACCTCTATCCTTTTTTAATCCGGCAACCCAATAGAATTCGTCAAGGGCATGCACATACCCCTCCCCCAAAGGTAAAGGCAGTCGAATGTTCTGGAAGCCATATTTATTGAAAAGAAACAGTTTCCTTTTCCTTTTTTTTTTTCAAGGAAAACTATCTCCTAGGAGCTTTATGATTTCACCTTGAAGCACTAATGCTCCCAAGTCCCTTTTGAGAAGGAAAAAATCTTTTAACGAAAATAATTTCCTCAAATAATTAAATTTAAGACCTAGTGAGAGAAAAGAAAGAAAACAAATTATAAAATCGCTTGCAAATAAAATCGTTAATTCCTATAATTTCAAATTCACTACACAACACTTTTCACTATACATTCAAACTAATTTAAAGAGCTTAGATTATAGAAATTTTATACAACTAATTTGAAATCTGATACTTTTCTGTTATTGGAACTGGATTCGGAAATGTATGCATACATGTGTGCATTGCATGTATGTATCTACATACGTATGTATATGTACACACATACATATGAGGGGCGTTCAAATAAAAGTGATTTGAGGTGTGTATGCGTGAGATGTGCAACAGAAATTTCAAATTCACTACACAACACTTTTCACTATACATTCAAACTAATTTAAAGAGCTTAGATTATAAAAGTTTTATACAACTAATTTGAAATCTGATACTTTTCTGTTATTGGAACTGGATTCGGGAATGTATGCATACATGTATGTATCTACACATGTATGTATATGTACACACATACTTATGAGGGGCGTTCAAATAAAAGTGATTTGAGGTGTGTATGCGTGAGATGTGTAACAGAAAGGAGACAGATACATAGATAGGAACAGCACTATGTAATGCTTGAAATGCATACAATGTCTGTTAAAAAAATCACCCACTGAGTCAAGGCATGCATCCCACTGCTTGGGAAGGTTACGAATTCCATCCACGACGAACGACGTCGATTTATTATGGAACCAGTTCATAACTGCAGTCTTTACGCCCTCGTCAGTCTGAAAGCACTGACCCTTTAGGCTTTTCTTCAGAGGTCCAAAGATGTGATAGTCGCAAAGTGACAGATCTGGACTGTAAGCTGGATGTTCCAAGACTTCCCCCTTTTTACGGGTCAATGTCTAGAGACACACCTGGGCGACATGCTACATTGACGTGTAGAAGGATGACACCTGATGACAGCATACCTGGACGTTTGTTTTTGATAGCCTTATGCAGCTTATCAAGTGTTTTGGTGTACTGTCGGGCATTGATGGAGACGTGCGGCTCCTTAAATTCCAGTAATAAGGAGCTCTGAATGTAAAAAAATGACATCAACATCACCTTTCCAGCTGAGTGCTGAGTTTTGAATTTTTTGGACCTACGGAAGTCGTGATGTTTCCATTGCATGCTGACGGACTTCCCTTCCGGTTCAAAGTGATGATACCAGATTTCTTTCCCTGCCACTATGTGCTGCAGAAAGTCGTTACCATCAGCTGTGTAGTGCACCAAATGCTGTAAACTGAAGCCCATTCGCTATTTCTTGTAGTGATTAGACAGTATGCGGGGTACCTACTGCGAACACACTTTTCGAAAGTTCAGAATGTTGCTGACAATATTGTGAACGGAACCAATGGAAACATTCAACTTATTTGCAATGACACTAACATTCTGGCAACCTTCGCTAAACATTCTTGCCCACCTTGTCACCATGGGCTTCGACACACACATCTCCATACCAGACACCGTTCTTTGATGAATGCCCCCAAGCTTGCCCCCTTCCAGTGTTAAAAACTTAACTACAGCTCACTGATACGTTTTCGATGCAGATGCATCCACACCAGTCATTTCTGAATGAATGTCACGTCTTTATGACTGAAGTTAGCAAACATCTCCTTCCGCACATGCATGTGTGTACATGCGGCTTCACTATCACGTTTATTTCATGAAAATACAGTGCAAATTTTTTACACAGGGCACTTCGAATCACTTTCATTTGAACATGCCTTATACATGCATACACGTATACATTTCTGAAACTGATCCCAATAACAGAGAACCAGAAATTTTATCAAGTTAAAAGAAATAATAGGGAAAATAACAGAAAATATGCAGCAAATGAATGTTAAGTGCATGCAAAAAGCTATAAAGTAACAGTAAATAAAACATCTTTCATAAAATAGTGAGAATTTTTCTTTCTTTTTAACTATATATTAAGATAAAATACCTCCTTATTGGAAAATATAAAATGCTGTACTTTTCCATTATGCAACTGCCATGCTTTGGGGCTCCTGCAAAAGAGAAGCCAAGACATGCCAGAAGTCAACGATAGCACCATCTCGGGACTATGTGCGTATGTGCAAACAAGAATAATTAAACACACATTTATTATTACAACAGTACCACCAAAATGTGCAGCAGGTGAATAATGGAAAAGTACCTAAAATTTACAATACCTTAGACCAGGGATGGGCAAACTACGGCCCGCGAGCCAAATCCGGCCCCTTGGAAGACTGTATCCGGCCCGCGGATAGAATCTTAATTTGCCGGTCCGAGGCAAATTAAAAGAAATATATATTTAAATATTATATCTCCATCTCCTTTTCTACTTTGTTTAAATATTACTTTTTTTCTTCCTTTTGTTCAAATTATTGATGATCTTTTTACTGTCTCTATTTTTGTTTTACAAAACATAAATCGATGGAAATAGCAAGCACAAACACCTTTCAATCGGTAAAGTGTTAAACGCAAAAGTACTTTGGTAGTTATGCTGTAGATCGGCTTAAGAATCGTTATCTGTTTTTCGGGGAAAGTATGCGAATCCAATATAAATGAATCAGACCTCACATTTGGCAGACTGCGCATTTAAGCTCCAGCCAGCTGTCTTTTCTTTTGTCGTGAATTCTAGTATTATTGATTGCGTATGGAAAGATTGCGGACATATAGCATCATTGTGAATAGTGGTTTTGAAATTGTTAAAAGTATAGCGTAGCTAGTGCTTGTTTGGGTTATTCGTAAAATATTTCAACCCCAAAATGTCTACTAAAAAAGTAAAGTTGATTCAGAATGCAGGTAACATCATTATCAAAAGTGTGTTTTCCGAATTTAATATCTCACGCCCAGAAAATCAGTGCTATGTTTGCTTTATCTTATATATGTGAACCAGTGTTTTCAACAATGAACCTTAGAAAGAATTATTTAAGAACTAGAGTGACAGATGGGCAGTTAGCCTTGTTCCTTAGAATCAGTACATCTCACTTCGAACCTCAATATAAGAAACTTTTAAAAATGAAAGCGCAATTTCATTCTTCTCATTAACATATTTAAATTGTAATACTTTTATATGTTTTTAAAATTTTAAAAAAATTTTCCTTGGCCCGCCGAACCTTTTTTTTTTTTTATTTTTGGCCCGCGAACGAAAACGTTTGCCCATCCCTGCCTTAGACAATTTGATGCTTGTCCATTATAAAATAGGGAACTTTTCCTTTTGAAGAAAGCCTAATGAATTACTTATAATTTTAAATAACAATGCATATATAACAAGCACAATAAATGAAGACAATGTCACATTTTCTTTATACACAAATAATACTCTGCATTATATATATATATATATATTTATCATTAAACATTTATGTTTTAATACTTACTACCTCGGGAAGAACAGTATTGTCTAATTCTGTAGTTGAACCTGGTGCTTTATTTTCCAAATCTGTTTCTTTTTTACATGTTATACATGTATCAGATACTAAGTTTGTTTCTTTTTTATAAGATCTACATGCATCAGATACCGAATCTGTTTCCTTTTTATAAGACTTGCATGCATCAGATACCAAATCTGTTTCCTTTTTATAAGAGTTACATGCATCAAACAAACTACTTCTAAAAAAAAAAGAGTATTAATTGATTATTAGTGTCACAAAGAAAATATATAAAATGTAAATAAACACATATAAAAAATTTTCAGATTTTATATTACGCTCAAATGGGTGTCTTTTTCAATTACACACACATACACTTTTCGAGAGCATTTGGGCTAATGTCCCTTTGGGGAAAAAATGTTTAAAAACAGCATATCTTCAGAATTTCTGATAGATAGCCTCGTGCACTGGAGATAAAATTGTTTTTTTCTACACAGTGCCCATTGCTTACTTTGAAATCATTGAATTTGTTAATCAAAAATTCGTTAAAGTTTTACAAAACATGAAATAGACAATAAAACAAGTTCCAAATTCGGGTTTCCAGGTGCCCATATTTGGGTGGAGGACTATGTTATTCAAACTTTAATGGCTTTAGACACCATTGTTTTTTCACAATGCAAGAAACATGCATACATTCATGCAGATTTTTCATTATTTAATTTCTTTAAATACAATACAGGGCAATAATATTTGGTGGCAACAATTTGAAAAGTAATATAGCCACTTAAAGTGAGGTTCAAGAATAAGGGCACTTCTGGGCTAATGCACCTTGAGGCTAATAATTTTGCATAATACCTCACAAATAAAATATATGGCATCTAGATTACTTAATTTCGCTGTCTATATTAAATATAAATATATTAGTTCTTCAAAAACAGTTAATTTATTCTTAGGTGAGTAAACTAGCCCTGCTTCAATAACTATGGTAATGCCCTAAAAATTTTTAAAAGTATACTCAAAAGCTTTTTTATATTTTTTATGATAGCCATTTTATCAATCAATTATTATTTTTAAGCATTCACTCTTGCTTCTGATTAATGCCAGATTTCTTTCAGAATTTTAAAACAACATAATTCACAAAAAATTATTTTACATTCTGCTGCCTGTATGATATTGTTAAGCCCTAATTTTGTTGCTTAGATTTTAAAACATTTATAATAATAATATAAAAATATATATATAATAAAATTTCATTAAAGATCAGATCATTTTTTTAAACAATTTTCTTAATTATGCTGATGATTATACTCTCTTAATTATTCTTTTTATATTATGAAAGAAAAATTAATCAATCGCAAGGAAAGATCTTAGCTTTCATTGATTAGCAATAACATCTGCTGATTTGCATTCTTTGGCAACAAAAACTGCAAAATGAAAACAATAACAACATTTTTCTCATATGCTCATAAAACTATTTCATATGCAAAAATTGCATCTAGGGAAGAATTTTGATAACGTTTTTCAAAATCAATAAAAAAAAATCCAAAAACATTTCTGAGAAACATTTATAAATTCTTTTATAAAAAATTATTTAATATTCTTTTTGAATACTGAAATATCCGCATAAAATTCTTTTATAAAAAATTATTGAATATTCTTTTTGAATACTGAAATATCCGCATATATTTCAACATATATATATAATATTGAAATATTCTTTTATAAAAAAATACTGAATGATTTTTAAATGCTAATTTGATAATTATTACATGCAACTTAATGCATTTGTACATTTTGCTGCATAACTAAATGTAAAAAAAGATTATTTGCTTTAATAACATAATGGGTATTCTCCAGTTAACAAGATGTCACGGGATACAAAGTGTAAATGATTTATTTTTAAATGCTAATCTGATTCAACTAAATGCATTTGTACATACAGCTACATAACTGAATGTAAAGAAATATTATTTGCTTTAATAATATAATGGGTATTCTCCAGTTAACAAGATATCACTGGATACTAAATGTAAATGGTGGTAAGAAATCTAACTGGAGATGGCAATAGCAACTCCAAAGATCAAAGTACAGCTTCATCAAAAGAATCACTATTTTATTAAATCTAAAATAAGTATCCCTTTAAAAAAAAAAAATACAGCCGTTTATAAATAAGAAAGCATGTACTAATTCCAGCGCCAACAGTTTTCGTTTCATTCCTAGTGTTGGAATTGCAGATTCCTTCAATACAAGCTCATGATAGATGTATATAGACTCTAGAGCTGCTAGAAAAGAAAAGGATGATTTCTTGAATTGAATACCATGATTTCCATTCTATTAACCTTTCTTTTTCTGGCATGATTTTTCATTGCAATGCCACTTTAGTACTTGAGCAGAAGAAAATTCAATTTCACTCTGTGGTATTTCAAATACATTTTTTTAGTATGTATGATATCTTTGTTTTGGAAGAATTCAATCACAATTCTTCACCTTTCAGCGATTCTCAAATCATGTGATCCATATTAATTCTTTCTCGCCTTTTTTTTAATGCTTCAGTTACTGGGGGGGGGTAACTAATCACCTCAGAAGGAAAATTACTGGATTGGTGTTCATTTTGCCGACTTATCTGCAATCATGTCATTGCATAGCCACTCATGTGGTGAAATAAACTAACACACACTTTACTCTGGTTTACTACTTTTAACTGGTGTCTCATTAACCAGAAAGTATTTGTAATTATATAAAGCATAATACATACTTTAATTAAATAGATGATAAATTTCTATAGCATCATATTGAGAACTACCTCATACAAATACAAAAGTTAAGTTATGCAGTTATAAGTGAAGATTTATTAATCACTTACCTTATCAATTTATACACACGCAAAATTTCATCAATGAGCCTATTATTTCTGAGCTCTGGTTCTGTAGCAACCTGGCAAAAAAAAAAAGTGTGTGCGTGTGTGTGTGCATATTACTAGATTTCATTTAATTTCTACTTAAACATGAAATGATACTGGATGAGAAACAATACTATTTAATTAATCCATCTCATAATAATCAATAAATGCAATTATAATATGGTAATTTTAATGAACGCAAGTTAAAGAAAAAGTGCATTCAATACAAGTACATGCCTTTGTTACAGAAAGGAAGCTTAGTTAAGATTTTTGACTCCTACTTATATATAAAACAGTCACATAGCAAGTAATTATAAATGAATGGCTAGTTATACAAAAATTATCTTTTAATAAAAGTACTAAAGTGTTGTCTTTATCTGGGCTTAATTTCTAAAATTAGAAATGCTGGAGCGATATGGAAGACCGTCAGGAAACAGGAACAAGAATAAATAAATAAAATAATTAAAAAATATTTAATTATTAAAATAATTAAAAATTAATAATTCGAATAATTTAATAAAGTTTAAAGGGATAAATACAAATTTAATAAGCTATTATTTAAAAATTTGCCATTTATTTAATAAAATAAAATACTGGACTTAATTGTGGTTGGAATTAAAATTTTACACAAAAACTGAGAAACAGCTCAACCGGTCTCTGGTTGAATTTAAGCTGTGAATATAATGTACTACTTCAAGGGATGATAGACATGAAGACAATTCCTTTTCCAGCACATCAATGAAAAACGTTAAAATAGTTAAAATGTCACTAATGAGGCTAGAGAGAATGCTATAAACAGCAGCAGAATATAGAGAAAATTTTCACGTGTGATGTGTAAATATGAAAACAAAAAGAGAAGAGTCCAACATTCCATCTGGCAAGGATCTCTGTCAGTATAATTCTAGCTGTCAAGCAGAATGTGACAGGGGAACAAGTTTTCCCTGAATCCGAGAGTTAGCTAATAAAAAAGCAACAAATGACAATTTTCATTTCCCGTCTTTGGTCACAACTTTTCAGAAAGTTTGCAGGCGCTTTTTTCTGTGGAAAGACACTAGCGCTGGAGCGAAAAATTTACTCTCTGTCATGAATTAAGTGTACCTTCAGAAGAATAAGCCTTTGACATATATGGGTGGAGGCTTTTGTTTCCTTAGAAGTCTCGACCTCTGTCTAAGAGCCTAAGGGTTTGTTTCCCAAGGGAAAGAGAGGCATACATTCAGAAATTAGAA
>KK114762.1:478747-595704 GCA_000611955.2 Stegodyphus mimosarum
AAAAAAAAAAAAAAAAAAAAAACATTCTTCTCTTTTCAAAAAAAGCATACACACTTATTGGTTTTCTGCACCGTTGTTTTCCTTATATACATAGTAATTTGTTTCCACTAAAATAAACAACAGACAGTTGTACAAACTAGACACTGTGCATCAGCCATGATCATTATCTCCCAAGAAGGGATGAAACTTCAATATATACATCTCTTAACATAATGTAAATAAAAGAGGGCAAATTTTACAGTTCGGTTTTAATTTGTTATGACAAAACAAATCTACTCAATTTAAAAAGAAATACCAACCAGAAGAACGACCATTCCATTTCAAATAACTCAAACACAGGTGTGCACTGTACATACCTGAATTGCCACGAATATATTTTCTGGTGGCATCACAAGTTGCCACATAAATACCTTCTAGTGACATGGTGCATTGCCTGTGATACTTTTATACGGCTTTTCAGTGAAATGTTTAGGTAATGAGAAAATACCAAAAATGTTAATAAGAAAAGCACCTGATACCAACGCAAGTGAAATAATCAAGAAGTGGGATATCTTGGTAGTACTCAGATAGCTTTTGAATACATGAAACAAGGAAAATAAACACACAGAACACAAATAAAAATTGCTTCAAGACATGTGATTTTTTTGCTAAGAATATATATCTAAATACACTCTTAGACAAAAAAAAAAAAAAAAAAAAACGCAACAAGAAGGAGTTATCCGAATGGGACAAAAATCGGTAGAAGTCATGTACATGTACAGAAAAACAAATGATTACAGTTTGAGAAAAATTGGATGATTTATTGAAGTGATAGAGCTTCAAAAGTGAAAAAGTCAGTAACGTGTTTGTCCACCTCTGGTCCTTATGCAAGTAGTTATTCGGCTTGGCATCGATTGATAGAGGTTACGGATATCCTCCTGAGGGATATCGTGCCAAATTCTGTCCAACTGGCGTGTTAGATCGTCAACACCCCGAGCTGGTTGGAAGGCCCTGCCCATAATGTTCCAAATGCGCTCAATAGGAGAGAGATCAGGCGACCTTGCTGGCCAAGGTAATGTTCGGCAAGCACTAACGCAAGCAGTAGAAACATGTGCAGTGTGGGGGCGGGCATTATCTCACTGAAATGTAAGCCCAGGGTGGTGTGACATGAAGGGTAACACAACGGACCTTAGAATTTCGTCGACGTACCGATGCGCTGTAAGGTTGCGATGGATGACAACCAAAGGGGTCCTTCTATGAAATGAAATGGCACCCCAGACCATCACTCCTGGTTGTTGGCCTGTCTGCCAGAAGACAGTCAGGTTGGTATCGCACCGTTGCCAGGGATGTCTCCAGACTCGCCTTTGCTGGTCACTGGGGCTCAGTTCAAAGCGGGACTCATCACTGAAGACTATTCTACTCTAGTCAGTGACATTCCAGTGCAAATGAGCCTGACACCACTGCAAACGGGCTTGACGTTGTACAGAGGTCAATGGTAGTCGGTGCAAGGGGCGCCGTGACCTCAGCCCCCTTTCTGTGAGCCATCTATGAATGGTCCTTGCGGTCACTGAAGCACTAGTTGCACATACAATCGATGATAATGATGCACCTGGGGCTGTGAGTGCCACTCTGACGATTGCTCGGTCTTCCTGTTCTGTCATTTCTCTAGGCCTACTGCTTCCTTCTTGATGCTGTGTGTGGCCATGGTTCACCTATTCTTGCCAACATTGTTTAATAGTGGCATTGCTCCTCAAATGTCGAGCTATTCGCCGATAAGACCAACCGGCTTCTTTGAGCCCAACTAAACGACCTCTCTCAAATTCTGACATCTGGGCATATCGTTTGCACACCTGTATACCAGGCATAGTTACTGTCTACCAGAGTACACGAAGTGAAATTCGTGAAGAATTTATGACCTGGAATCGTAATTTCTCCTCTTAAATGTCCTGCCAGTTGCACAGATCAGATGCGCTGTAGCGACAACCGTTCGTTCATTGGCAGCCAAAATGTAAAATTTTGCATTTTCCGTCGAAACCTGTATGCATATCAATTTGTGTCCAATTTGCTTTATATCTTCTCGGTGCGTCGTTTTTTTTTGTCTCAGAGTGTATTATGAATAAAAATATGGATATGCCAATCAGTTTATCGATGATATTGATGAATATGTATTTGTATGAGAAGAGCATTTTGACACTAATAGACCTGAAGCAATAAGTACGAAGACAATACATAATCATGATTAGATTTTGATGATAAAAAGAAAACAAACTATGCTCCATCTTTAAACAATCAATAATCTCCTACAACAATCATAAACTTACAGCAATATCTTGAAAGCAGATAGCTTGTAGATGGTTCTTTCTTTTCATTCGTAAAAAGTTTTATATTTTATTAAAGTTTTTTTTTGTTTGATTTAACAATAGTTCAAATTAAATAGCACTTTTTTTTCCCTTTCTGAAAAAATTATGATTATTAATATCTTAGCAATAACAAAAAGTTTCATTATATATAACAAATATCTGATTCTCATTAATATTCAATAAATATTTTAAAATCTTCTCATAATATTGTATTTTGGCAAACCTATTTATTGGATTAATTTCAGCATTCTCAAGAGTTAAACTAACAAAACAAACAAACAAAAACCTGTGTTTCTGATTCTACTAAATTCAGCTTACAAAGAATCCCAGCATTTACTTTATGATGAGAATGGAGGCAGGTATATAATAAGATTCTGTAAAAACATGACATATTTTATGTTGCATTTTACCTATGCTATGTTCATCATTAATAGACCTGAAGCAATGAAATCTTGAAATAATATATTGAAATCTTCATGAGAAATAGTCTAAAACATTTCAGTGAGTTAGGAAGTTTTATTTAGTCATTCTGAAGAAAAAAACAACTGAACTTCTCTGACAGAACAAATACATCTTGCAGGACAAAAGTGTTTTAGTTGTGAAAACCGTATTCATTCAAGTTCTTACTATTTATGTATCTTAACAAATTTATTGACTTTTTAGCCATCTGCAATTAAATATACTTACTTAATTAACAGAGAAGCTTTAACTAGAAAATATTACAAGCAACCTGATTTACTCATGATCTTTTACAAATCATTGAAAAACACTATTACACTAAAATATTTTCTTCAATCTGAAATTATAGTTTAAAATATATATAATTAATGACAAAAGTACTCGCTTCCTATATAAAAGTTTAACAAATACCAAAATACGGTCTACCAGGGAATAAATGGTCAAGATCGCTGAACACTGGTAGTTGAACCTGGATTCAAATCTTCACGAACAGGCTGGCTGTGTGGATTTTTTCATGGTTTTTACACCATGTAAAACTTAAATATGTGAAAAACTTTTTTAGGAAATTCTTCGGGAAAAGTAAATGGCTTTGCATATTTTATCGAAATTTGAATAAATTTGAAATGAACAATGAAAAATAAAGATACAGATTTTAAAACACAGTTGGCAACTGAAGATCACTATAATTTTTAAGGCACTTAATAATGTACATCACATAGAACAGTTATACATATTTTCAATAACCTAGTAAACAATAATTTAATTTCCAAGCATAAAAAAAATACTTAGTAAAATTTAGATACTAAATTTTATTTCGATACTCACAGTTATGACTACATTTCGTTACCATGGAAGTGTCGAAGTATTCAAAACAGATTTGGCATCGCAGAAGACTATCTAAAGGCTGCAAAAAATTCAGCAAATTATAAGCGAACAGTAAATTTACATAACTTTAATACTAATACATAAATGAAATTACCCACATTTAAATGTTTCGAAAGTAACACAATAGCATCGGCTTCCTCAAATTTTTTGTCTGTTTGAATTTCGCATTTAAACGCCATTAAATTTTAGATTATGTTTTAAACGAACTACAAATATGAAAGTGATGACCTTAAAATAAAAGAAAAAAATCGGGTGGTCTTAATATAATTCTACTCGCGTGTTTTTAGGCAGACGAGTACTATAAACGAAACTTATGCTATAAAATTAGAAACAAATAGTTTCTCACAAATTAAATCTTTTAGCCTGTTGATGAAAAATTTTCAGCATTATTTTCCCGGTGGCTATTTATTTTGAAAAGGCGCAAAAGCAAGAGCAGAGTAATCATTAGAGTACTCAGGCATAAGTCTGCTCTTCTGTCCAAAGTGATTACAAAATTTCTAATTATTCACAGGCCCCAAATGATTTAGGTACACAATATTAAATTTCAAAATTAGTTCACTACTATGGTAGTTCACAAGCATAATCACAGCTGCCTGGATACGAGGAAAAGAAAAGCTAAGCGAACTAGTGAAGAAGCATAGATACAATTCAGTTGTAATTTAATAACCCATAATTCTGTGATTAACAGCTCACATTTTCGAGAAATGCATGCAGGTTCATTATAAGAGGAATTATTATATACGGGAAGCATTTTTCGTAAATGCACATCTGTATCGCCACCGAGGCTGTGGGGCTTCTAGAATGGACCAATGTGCTTCCAGTAATTTTCTGTCATTTCACTTGACCTTTGAGCGTGTAACTGGTAGCTCCTACTAATTCCCAGTAATTAAAAATTCTGGTTGCATATGAATCAAATTTCGCATTTTAGTGTTAATATTCCAAGAGACCAAAGAGTTGTTTATAATCAATCAACAGTAATCGGGCCTAGACTGACCGTTTAGAGAATCTTTGTAAGAGGAACTTCTGACAGCTTCATTTAAAATATTTCCCTTGATATGGTTACTTCACGTGTGCTGAAGTTATCAGTAGTTGGTTGTTTTTGTATTGTATCTGGTAGTTTAGTACGCGGTGTGTATTTGCTTCCAGATTTTCCGTTTTGCATTTGAATCCGTTTATGATTTTGTATTATTTTAAAATTTGCTATGATGCTATTAAGATTTGCACTGCCTTTACATGTTTATTTTTGTTTATATGCTCACCAGTTCGACAGTTCGTCTTACATGTTTCATTCGTTAGAGAAGTGTCATGACCGCAGCATTCTTATGCTAATAACTTTTGCATTCCTCAGCATTTAGAAGCACCTCTGCTACTTCGAAGTAAATTCGAAAGTAACTATTTATTCGATGAAGGTAGGTCGTCTCACATCAGGTACTTCTGTGTTTGCTGCACTCGAAACCAGTAACCTTTGCAGCGCTCTAAGCATTATGATTGAAAATGTTTTTCCCCATAATTTGCTGTACAAAATAATTAATTGAAGCATCGTGGATTTCTTGTGAAAAATTTCAGTTCTAAGTTAGACCAAATATAAGCATAATTATATATGTAAATAGTAGAAGACTTAGCAGCTTTATTGCAGTTTATATGAAAAATATGTTCTATAATAACAGCAAATGCATAATTTTATTCATAGTGAATTTTATTAATTTGCATTCCGACATATTTAGAGTGTTAAATTTCCTATTAATAACTTCTCACTCTTAAAAGTATTACTTAATCAAGAAATCAAAGGCATGCAAATATTGAAGAAAATATTAGATTCACTGTAACACTTTCAATTATTCTTAGCTCAATAAAAAATATACACTTGGAATACTTTTAATCCACAGATGTTAGTAAATACATAATATTCGAGGCTAATTATAGCTTGAGTCATTTTTTCAATATAAAGATTAATAATATGCCACAAACATTAATTCGAATATCAGTACGTGATAAGTTTCGCAAAAGTGAAATGTTGACTATTAAATAAACTTATAAAATGAAAGCACTACGAGATTTTCTACTAAAATGATAGCAGCATTTATATTCCATACATTTATAACTGCGAAACAAATGCAAAATAAAACGTTAACAACAACATGCGCTCATATACGCAGTTTCAAAGATTCAGCGGGACAAGAGCAACAGAAGCTCTTTGGTCCATTTTTGAAACCCCTTCCTCAGTGGCGATACTCATGTGCCCTTGTGAATTATGCTTACGGAAAGCATTTGAAGAAGGAATAACATGATGCAGAAAGGTTGAGCATATAATAGTATCAGAATAGGCAATCGAAAAATACATTAAATAGAAAGATAAACCTCGAACAATTATATAAGCGACATAACATTAGGTTTAGATCTCTTGACATTTTCTAAAGAGCAGCAGTTATACACACGACCAACGCTACTGGAATTTTACTTGAGCTTTAAATGAAAATTGTGTGCCATAAGATGATATTAGGCCCGTATCTGGATGACACCTGGTTCATCGTGAAGTTTATTATTTCTGGCATACCACGGGCAGCGAGAAATTTGTTTCAGAATGCAGGTCCGGGCCGTTTGTATCTATTTGCTATTGGTGTGGTAGAAGCATGCTCAAATTGAGGAAGAAGGTTTTGTTATATGAGCAACTTGTTTTCAATATATAAAACACTATTGCGGGCAATTAAGGGGTAGAGTTTCGTTTTATGTGACCGGAGCTTCTGAATAATAAAGTCTATACGTGGGGACTATGACAGATTATGGTCGAGGATCACCCGGAGATAAGTGATTCGCCTACTCCAAGGCAATGCCATACATGCTAAGTTTACCAAAATTTAAAAAATCAACAGTTCCTCTCCTCTGGAATTCAAAATACTGACCTTTCGATAGTTACCTATCCATTTACACCACGAAGTCACTGTAATTGTTTGTGACTGGTCGGGCAGGAGCATTCACAAATTAGATAAGCCTAACAAAGTATGAGACAAACGATGTTTTTGCATATGAGTAACTTGTCAGTAGATAAAATGTTGTTCCGAGTAACTAAGGTACATATTTTGTTTTATGTGCCGAGAATTTCTGCATAATATAGCATTTGTGAGGGGATCCCGAAAGATTTTTGTTGAAGATCACTTCGAGATAAGTGATTCGTCTAGCGCACAGCAACACGGTTTCATACATGGTCAGATAGATAGTGATTTTTTTTTCTTGGTGAAGGTAATTGCTGTGGATTTATCCCATTAGTTACAATTTTCGAGCTCACAAGTTCCCAAGGCCAAAACTTCTTCCCTTTTCAAAATTCTTGATGCTCATAACAATTTCTTAGTTTCCTTGCATCTGTAGGCAGAGCCAAACTTTAGGCAGGGCCAAATTGAGATTGTTCGATTCATATACACAATACAACTCGTATTGCGAGAAGCAATTCGTATTACAACTCGTGCTGTTTTGAAATGTAAGTACCATTCAATACATAAATCCTCACTTCTATGTCACACAGCTGCAAAAATCAGCAGTTTTATTTTTAAAGCTACATCATGAGTATAACAGCAACAAAATGCTCGGATTGTACTAGATGTAAGTATATTTAAGTAATATACCGAATAAGGTCAAACCTCGCTTAACAACACCTCCCAAAACGAATGATTCATTTAGTGAGCAAAATGAAACGTTAAAAAATAACTCTCTTAACAAGGATGTTTCGTAGAACGAGTGAAGTGGAGACCATGGAGAAAGAGAGGAAAGGATAGGTCTGAAACAGTTTTTGTCGTTCGCTTCCTTTAATAAGGGACACCCGTCTCTTGTTTATCAAATCATTCAGGGACTTAGATATATAGGTTTTGACATGTTCAGAGGTAAACATTTTGTAATTACGTCGTAAATGTAAGTATAAATGTTATATATGGTATGTAAGTATATTGTTACGGATTTTGTATTTATTTAGCTTTTTATTTAGAATTGTAATTCAAATTATTTTATTTGTCCTTTGCAAACCACCGCGTGAAGAATTTGAAGAAAAGGCTACCCCGGAAAGGTAAAAATACAAGAGTGCGTGCATTTAATATTTAATAAATAAATATCTCGTAATTGTTGTTGCCATACAGAAATTTCGAGAAAATAGATTTTACCAGAATATTCTCGTGAATAATTAAAAAGCTTATACAAGCGGAATTAAAACACCTCAGTAGCGAATTGTAGCGAATTCGCTGTGAGATCGAATTAGTTTCCATGCATTTTGAAATTGAGTTTTATTTAAAGCTGTAGTAGTTTAAAATATAACTACTGTGAGATATTGCGATATTCTACGAATATCTCTGATGAAATATTTCAGCATTTGGTTTTATTTCGTGTGACAAGAATAAATTTTATTAACTTTTACCAACTTGTGTATTCAGTCCTTTACGAACTCGTACGCACGTAACAATATTTTCTTTTTCTGCAATATTTCAGAGTCCAACCTGTGTGAAATAAGGCATTTTTAAACAATTCATTCAGGACGAAATTAAATGCCGTACTTTTCACTAGCTCAGAACAATAATTTGAAAAAAATGTTTTCACAAGCTTTCGCTATTTGCATTAGAAAGAAATTTGAAGATAATTCGATTACAAGAATTAAAAGCAACGTTTATTGTATTATTGATACTAAAATCACGTACTATTTCTTTTCTATTTACAGAGCCTCTTTTTGAAATACTTTCCAAGATAGGAGGCGATTTTCAGCTTCTGAAGTACCTTTTAAATAAAAAATCACTGGCAATCTCTAGCTAATACTCTGTTTGGCTTATTTCAAATTAGGGAACCTTTTATTTTAATAGTGAAATATGCTATGCATTGTTATTGATTTCTGATTTGCACGTGCTTAATTTTCTATGAGGATTTCAGAAAGAGATAAAAGAAAAATTTTATTAATATTATTTAAAGCATGTAACTGAAATGTAAGGAGATATTCCTTTTAACGCTTATCAGAAACTTCATCTGACTTTTGAATTCAACAATACACATTCTAAACATTCTCATATATTGTGCTTTCCCGCACTTTTTAATGCATTGTTTATCAGTACGAGCAATTCTTGCTTAAATAGAATGTTTACGTAAGATATAAATAGAAATTGAATGAAAATTACATATATTATTTTTAATACACTGAAAAAGAAGGTTATGTTTCATATGACAACAGTACATATACCTCACCAATGGTCGAATGGCTAAGACGGCTGGAGGTTAATTCTGGATGTTCCAGGCAAGCAGGCTGGTTGCTCGGTTGGTTTTCATGGTTTTCCCATTAATTATGTAAATATGAACTTTTTTTTCCTTAGAAAGTCCTCCACGAAGACATTCCTCCTCTTAGACAAATAATTCTTGCATACTTTGCCATATTTAAAAAACTCAACCTGACCTATATGCTAAATAACGAATATTTAACATACATGATTTTAATATATCTACATTTAGCCGTCAAGTTGTATACTTTTGACTTCAAACTCTTTTCTGTATGCATTGACTTTCAAATTCAAATTGTCTAGTAAATATATTTTAGCAGAGCATTCAGTACGTCTCTTAGAAATTTTACACACTTTAATAACTCTCTGGTAATATAATAAATAACAACTGCCCACTTCATATTTAAATATTAACCTCATTGTCATTAAGAGTGCAATCTTGATTGATTTACTCTGCATACAAATTTTGCTTCATTTTTTGAAACAGTTAAAACAACTAATCTAAATTCACAAATATCTGAAATGTGCTAACAGGATTTCGAGGTAATTTCATTTTTCAGCTATCATATAAAAACTTTAAGTGATTATTTTTCAATGATATAAACCTCAAGTCAGTTTAAAATGAGCAACTATTATATCTCTCGCTTAAAAATTTTATAAATTATTCTCAGTTAAAATTATGTTAAGAAATAGTCGATTATATAGTCTCAAAAGTTTTTTTTTTAAATTGATCTTTTAAAAAAACATAATTGTGTTATATTTGCGCAAGTCATTTTAATTGTACATTATTTTTCTATTAAAAAAAACAGCTAAACATAGTAATTTATTCATCCGTAATGTCAACGTTTATACAAATTACTTATAAACATATTTAGCTTTAAACAGTGTTTTATTTTTACACTGTTTCGACATTTTAAAAGTACCTTGACTCCGTAAGATATTTATCATTCTTTACATATTATAACTTAAAAGTTTTGTTAAAATCTATATTTGTGTAGTCCAGTAGCTTAGAATTTTATAAAACAAATTAATAATCAAAGTCGCTGTTTTAAGTTATGGCAAGATAAACAAGATACGATTTGTGCAAAAATGTCACTAAACTGTAGAAACTGCTACTGGCCATCTATCAATGAATGTATCTTGTGCGGAAGTGCCCTGTTTTTCAATTTTTGCAGAACTACTAATAAAACAGCTGTCCAGGTAAAGTGCTCTGGATAGAAACATAAACGCCACATCTTCAGACTTTCAAAGCTCGGCAGTACTGTGTCAGGCATGGTGGAAGGAAGGCGTCTTCTTCTGTTCCTTCCACCGTGGTGGAGACATCATCTCGGCTAGAAGCTTTTGCCGAACAGCTTTGTCGAACGGGACACAAATGGGTTTGAGGAAGTGTCTGCGAAGCCTGTAATCGACAAGATTGTCCTTCTGACCAATATATTATCTGGCTAGGAATAGATATAGCAGTGACGTCGATGAGCATAACCAGGAGTTAACCTCCCAAGAGTTTACGGAGCTGGGTCTCAGCAAGAAGTTGTGGATGTGATTTCGTCAGGGTAGGGGCAGATAATAACTTCAAGTGAAAACATGGACGCTGAAAATATGGAACTGTTGCAGCGTATGTTGAGAAGCATAATTCCAATAAAGCAGAAGCTATACGCGCTACAAATTTATTTAACGATAATGCTGAGCCACATTTTCGCCTAATTTTGAACCGTAGGCGAAAACAATGTTTTCAGACAACTTTCTTGCAAGAAAGGATGTATCGTAAATCATAAATTATACTGTAGGGATTTATATTTATTTTAAATAACCAGTTAAATTTCATTTGAAGTCCTTTCCTATAAGACACTATTTCCCTAATTGTCAGTCCCAGAATATTTAAATTGGGTAGTGCGCGTGAAGACATGCAAATTCTACCAGTAGGAGAAAAAGTTTAAATATCGAGTTCTAGAAGAGAAAGTTAGAGAGTGTGGGAAAATTCTGTGCGTGTTTTAGCGTGCGCTTCGGCTTAGCAGTTATTGCTGGTTAAACGTGGCGTAACAGCTATTACTTTGCTACTACTAAATATCACCCCTCTGTTAGGAAACAGGATAGCCCGAGCCCTGTAGCATAATTCTGCTACTTGCTAATATCTTCAATTTTTGAGTTTGATTCTTACTGTTTCAGTTACCGCCCAAGCAGAGGTGCAGTTCGTTAGCGTCGAGTTGACGCATCGTAAATAATTTAAGAGTGTAATAAAGGGTAGTTTTAACTCTTCTTCTGTGCAATGACTACTCTCCATAGTTCCCACTAAAGGTAGACAAGTAGACCATATAATATTATCAGTCCAAAGGGGCAATTTGCCCTGAAGAACTATTAATTTCGTTTTGGAATTTTGCGTTGAAAACTATAAACGGCAAATCGCTTTTCAAATTGTTGCCACCAAATATTAGAGCCCTGTATTACATTTAAAAAAATTAAATAATGAAGAATCTGCCTGAATGTATGTATGTTTCTCGCATTGTGGTGAAATAACGGTACCTAGAACCATCAAAATTTCAATAACGTAATCTTCCATAGAATATGGGCATCTGGAAGCCCTAATTTGGAATTTGTTTTATTATGTATTTCATATTTGTCAGACATTAGAGAATTTTTGATTAACAACCTCAACGATTTCAAAGCGAGCAATGGCAACGCTGCACGAGAGGGGGGGCATTTTTATCTCTAGCGCACGAGACTCAGTATCGGAAAAAAAAAAGATATGCTCATTTTAAAATGATTTTGCAATATTGCCGTTGAACTGAATTTTATGGTTTAAGTGCGAAGAACATAATATTTGAAAAGTAAAGGTAACACTCAAAACGTTACATAAACGCCCCTTTAGACGTAATTTAAAATCTGTAACCTTTCAAATTTTTTTTCTTTTCTTTTCTTTTTCTTTTCTTTTCTTTTTTTTTTATAAATTTGTTTGAATATTTTTTTTTGAAATGGACCATATTATCCTATTTTATATTAATTCCCATGGAAAAATTTGTTTGCTTAGCGAGTGTTTCGTGTTACGAGTAAGATCTGGGGAAAAATTATGCTCGTTAAGCTAGGCTGTACTGTAAACTGTAGACTAGAAGACAGAGGCTCCATTACCTGGCTGACTAATATGCCTGCCTTACACGGATTAAAGCCTCCGCTTCCAGAAGCCATCTACTACCAGGTCCCCCACAACCAGGGTGGATGGCAGACCAGACGGCATTTATTCAAGTCTTAAGAGAATTATACCTGGGCAAACTGTGCCAGTGTTCATACATCATATACATAGGACGATGCAGACATAGTCTTGTTTACATTCTGACATTGGATGCATACCTTTTAAGGGAAATATTTGAGAGAATACATGGTGATTTTACTAAACTGAAACTAAGACAGCTAGTCATGGTTCACTGCGCAGAGCAGTAATTACATATAGTGTCCTTTCCCAGATGTTACATTTTAGATTCACAGTAGTACAAGTAAATGGGAAAACTAAAAACAGGGTAGCTTGCAACATAGTTTTTACACTGACCTAGAGTACACAAACAATGAGCTAAGGCAATGGTTACATAAGGACAATTAAATAAGTAAAGTGTTGCATAAGGAGTTAGTAGTGACATAAGGACAATTGACATTGTATTAAGACTTACAAAACTCTACATAAAATTTAAGTTTATAACATTACATTATCTTGGTTAAATAAAGTAATTAAACAAAAAAAAATGAAAACACGTACATAACATGGTACAGTTAAGCAGTAACCATTACAAAGAATTACATTTATAATCTGCCATTATTTAGAAAATGGGGAAGTTATTTACTAGCAAGTGAATTATAATTTTGCCACACTGAAAAGATTTACACTTGCTATGTATTTAGTTACAAGAGTTACGTCCTAAACGCTTAAATGGGCATAGACAGTTGAACACTCATAGGCACACATGTGTATAAAATACAAACATGTAGACTTGTAGCCATGTTCAAATATGTGGTTGAAGTATGGACAACTCAAACAAAATAATATGCGAGGAGATATTACGTAATAATGCATTAGCCACATATAAGATATTATGTTGAGATAGATACACATTGACAAAAGCCATAATTAAGATCATAAATAAGAATATATACACTGTAAACACAGTAAAAGAATACAGTAGTTTACCATTTTACAGTCCCAAAAAACATAATTACAAGAGTTACATCCTAAACGCTTAAATATGCATAAATAGTTGAACATTGATAGGTACACATGTGTATAAAATACAAGCATGCAGATTTGTAGCCATGTTCAAACATGTGGCTGAAGTATGGACAACTCAAACAAAATAATATGCAAGGCGATATTTTGAAATCGATACGTAATAATGCATTAGCCATACATAAGATAATATGTTGAGATAGATACGCATTAACAAAAGCCATAATTAATATAAAAAATAAGAATACACACACTGTAAACACAGTAAAAGAATACAGTAGTTTACCATTTTACAGTCCGAAAAACATAAGATAATAAATAAAAAGCGAAGAAAAGCACATACGTTACAGAACAGGAAGAGAGATGCATCCTCTCGAATGCAAAAGAAAATGAATACAGTAATAAACATTACCATGACAAGTGTGTAACTTAGCAATATATATTTGAATTTATACAATTAAAACCACCCTCATAAGAGCTGCTGGTAAGGAACATATACAAAAGTGCGGCTGTGCATATTAAGAAAAATAAATTTAAATAAATTTAAAATAACTTTTTGGGCTGCATTGCCCTATGAATCGCTGCTCTCACCTCTATTAGAGTCTACTGCAGCAAAAGTTATTGCACAGTATTTCATCACTATGATCAATTGAGTCTTCACTGTACAGTTTTTGAAAAGTACGTCTGCCCAGTTCGGCCAGTACGTTGCGAGTGGTCTTCGATGGTGAAGCCTCTGAGTGTTAGGACAGGTGAAAACACAGTGGTCTGGGTCTCCGACATCTCCACAGGTACATCGGTCAGTGTCACTAATCCGAAAGCGATATAGATAGGACATAAAGGGTCTGTGTCCTGTGAGGTAGTGCGAGATTTCAGTATGCGTCGTCAGAAGCTTTGTACCAACCTTTGGTACAAATTGATATGTCCTCCTGCCTGTATTATCCGTGTTTCAGCGGTCTTGCCATTGTGTCATAACTTTCTGCAAGGTCACTTTCTTCAAGTATGACCAGGGGAGTTTTAGGGACTGTTCTACTAAGTTTGTATTGTTGGTCGCTAGTTTGGCCAGGCTGTCCGCTGTTTCATTGCCGGTTATTCCGACGTGCGCAGGAACCCAGATTAAATGCGGGCGCAGTCTTCCCGGTCTTTTTAGTAATAATCGTCGTATCTGCAGAACTAAGCTGTTCCGATTGTCTACACCTAATATTGCCATAAGGCTTGAGGCTGAATCGCTATAAATGTGGACTGCGTCATTCACATATTTTTCCGAGTATTTAATTGCCTCCTTGAGGGCGAGTAGTTCTGCTTGATAAACCGTGTTGTTCTCACGTAGTCTACAGTACCTTTCATGCACTTTAGTGTCCGATTCATAGACGCAGAAAGCACAGCCCGTCCCATTTGATGTTTTGGATCCGTCTGTATAGAGAGAGATTGGATTAGTGCTTGGTCCTAAGTGGTTGATCCTAATATATGGTTGCAGATCTGTTAAGGCCGGGTTGTCTAGATGAGTAGGCCGTCGAGTTTCATAGTCATCTGCCTGAACGAAGGTGTTCCCTACTGTGATATCTTGTCTGTGTCTGAGGACTCTTGAAACGGTACTCTCTCTCTCCGCAACTAGGTCCAATGGTGGTGTGCCAGCCAGAACTTGCAGTGCAGAGGGGGGGGGGTTGTGCGGTAGGCTTTGCATATTAGTAATAACTGTAGGCGTTAACTGTAGGTGTTAGCTACTGTAGGCGTTAGCTAGCTGTAGCTAGGCTGTACTGTAGTAATAGAAGATAATAATACCAAATACATTATAGAGACACTAGGTATTTTTGAAAGCAGGCGATGGGAAAAATGAGCAATGGCCTCTCCGGGACTCGAATGTCGGACCTCTTGAATACGCGCCTAGTGTGCTGACCATTACACCACGAAAGCATGCTTAGAAGGCGGAAGAAATACCTTATAACATAAGTAATACACAAAAGTAAATAATTTAGTTTTTGTGACTTAATTGTTCCGGGATGTTACTTTTAGATTAGATTCAGGCTATCAAAACAGCAGAAAAAAGTCAAATGCGTTGAAAATAACGATGCAGTTGTATAAAACAATAAATGTCAAATGAATATTTTATATTGTTGCGTTGTGTTCTTCATTTCATGAAATAATATGAAGAATATGTATACGCATTCGAGAGGGAGACGAAACGTATCTGTTGATACAAACTTAATTTGAATGAGCTGATTTAGAGCTAGAATTGATCTTGATATGTTGGTTTTTAATTCAGTGGGTCGTGAAAAAATAAGTTATCATTATTTCTTTGTACGAAGTAAAGGATGTAATGGATACGCGAAAATTTTCGGGTATCATATTTCAACGAAAATAGTCATTTTGACTACTCTGGAATCCATTTGAACGATGTTTCTGCTTGACATCTGTATGTACGGACAGAATAAGGGACTCTTTTCTAAAAAACAGAATGAAAAATGGGTTTAAAATGGATTCAAAACAGAACTTTTAGAGACGTCTGTATGTACATACGTTCGAACACGTACATATGTATTTCGCATAACTTAAAAACGAGTAGAACGTAGAACGTTGAAATTTTGTACATGGAACTGCTACAGCATTTTTTTGTGCACCTGCTTTTGTCGTTGCAATCGGTCGCTCCAAACATATTTAAATATATTTATATGTTAGATACTCAAAATTATAATTTAAACTAGCAATCGCCCTTAACTCCTCCTCTCTAATCTAAAAATAGTAGTAATTTTTCTGGACTGCGTCATTTCTAGATCAATCTATGTCACAAGGCTTTCATACATAGCTAAGTGAGAACTTGAACTCAAAATTTCGAGAATTGAAAACCTTCTTTTAATTGTTCTTCTCTGTCATCTTGGAAAATTGCGAAATTTTGATTCTAGCTTTCTTGCTGTTAAGAAGCTGGCGTATTGTTTTTCTTCCTATTGTTATAGTATCAAAAATGTAACTACTTTTTAATAGGCGCAATTAGAGTGCCAAGTAAATTGTAGCTGCAAATGTCAATTGAAAAAAGTTAAATATTTAATCTTACTCGGCTGCCAAGTTTCCTCTTCAGTATAGATATATGTTCTACGCCATTAACATTACCACATCTTTTTCACCACACGCACACACACGCACACACACAGAGAGAGAGAGAGAGAGAGGGAGAAACATATACTGCCAGTCTGATATCCGGCTCGGTGATCTTAGTTTTTTATTCTCATACTTTGGTAACGTGTGCATTTTTTGCTTTAAAAATGATTGAATTATGTTGTTCTTATGTTCTGGTTAAGGTTCTTATACCTTTATTTAATCTAAATGCAATAATTCTATGATTATCAAGAATTTAAATGTTTAAGTGGCGCTAAGCCTAAACAGGCCGCCATTTCTTGACATTTGAAACTCTTAAAAGAATAGTGAACTAAATGGGGCCCTAAGTCAGTTGGGGACCCAATTTCAGAATCTTTTTGCCCAATGTGACCAAAAGTTAACTTTCAGTTTTGTGCACCGAAAATGTTGTCTTCCAGCCCGCTAGCCGAATTACTTGTTTTTGAGTAGAAACTCTAATTTTAATTGTAAAAATTATATTTTTAACTTTTTTTAACTGTATTTGCTGTTTTAGGTTTTTCTGTATTTTTACCTCGCTGTGAACTGATTGAATAAGATATATATCTCTAATGAAATTCAAGGAAATCATTTCAAATGAAGTGCATCAAAAATTGTGTTAAATTTAATAGGCCGTACAAAGATGTCATGTGGTGTTCACATCGGATTTAATCTCTCATTAAATATAAGAAGCCTGCTAAGTTGACAGTTGTTTAAAAGAAATACGATACTTATTTTAGTTACGTATTTATTTTAGTTACTTACTTATTTTCGTTACTTATTTAGTTACTGCAGTTAGTTGCAATGTGCTCCGCCATAATTGATTTTATACTGTTTTGGATTATGGAAAAGAAATCGTAAATTTTATTTTACAAAACTTGCCTGTTATTTTACTCGACTGCAAAATTAACTCGATTAATAAGCTTTTAACACTGTTGTAAAAAATCGTTATATCTTTACAGATTGTTGAAAATTTGTAAAAAATATAACGATATATTGGTTTGCATCTATAAAACTAATTTGGTAGAAGAAAAGCGTCAGAAGGATTATTAGAAGTATTAGAAAAATAGCATCAGAAGTAGCACAGAAAATGGTGTTCGAAAGAAAGTTTTTTTACCTAGAAAATATTTATCGTAAGAATACTATCTCCTAAACATACTACAAAAACAAACAGAATCATTTATTTAAATTTCAATGTTTAAGATATATTAATACATACTTAATACGTATATTAATATACATACTTAATGTACATAATTATGTATATTTAATACATATTAAATATTGTTACGAATTTTGTATTTAGTTAAGATATTGTTAGTAGAATTGTAATTAAAATTGTTTTATTTTCCCGTGCAATGTAACGCCAAATGACAAATTTCAGGAGAAAGCTATGTCAGAAAAGTTAAAATACAAGAGCACGTGCATTTTAACATTTAATAAATAGATATTTCGTAATTTATACTTAATTTGAATAAATGTAATTGACTACTGTGTTAGCGGTAACCGTAATTAGACTCTTCTTGCTATCCAGAAATTGCTGGAAATATCTATCGCGGCCGATTAAAAAAAACTATAAAACATCTCAGCTCAGTTGTTTACTTAGCTGCTGTAATCTTGTTGATTGGATTGACTTTCTCTGCGCTATGGATTGCGTTCTATTTAACGTTTTAGTAGTTTAAAATTTAGCTACTGATTATATTACGTGATATTGTGATATTGTACGCTGAGGAAAAATCCAGCGTTTTGTTATACTTCTTGTTATGAGAATAAATTTTATTAACTTTTATCGGACTTGTGAATTCAATCTATTACGAACCCGTACGCATGCCAACAATATAAAAGAAGAAATCTTTGTTTATTTATTTAAAACATTTTTCGAACTCACAAATTGTTCGAAAATTTTAAAGTAATATAAATATCTAATTGTTTCTCTTAGGAAATACAATCTAGGGGCACAATGCACCGCAATTTGATAACCTACTTTTTCTGTTTAAAAATATTATTTCGGCAATTTTTTTTTTGTTCATAGAAAGTATTTCGGATGATATTAAAGCACTGAGAACTAAAGTATCTAATTCCTTTCCCGATGATAAAATAATTGCTGTGACACGTTTTTAATAATTTCTGGACAATGACTCATTTAATGTCAAGATTTCTGGGATAGCAAAGTTTTGTTTGAAACGAAACATGTTCCAAAATTTTACACTCCAGTGGTTAAGTGCCTCAGAGCTTTAAACACTATATAGTATGCGGTTAAGCAACAACATGTGAATGTCTTTCCAGAAATCCGTCAGCCACAAAAGGTTGAAAGTACATTGTGTTAACTTGTAAACTATGTGTGTTATGTCAAAGCTTTCAAAATTCGCACAGGTTTTAAAAATTTTTGTATTGAATCTTTGCACAGTAACATTAGTTTCTAATAAACTGATAACGCAAGAAGTGATCTTTTCCAGGTCATGGCTAAAAGTTATATAGAAACAAATAATTTTAATTGCCATAAAATTATGCGCTAGAAATTGGAATCTGGTTCAGAAACGAAGAATAATTATAGCTGTCGAAAACTATCAGATGACATAAGGGATATTTTAATATCAGAACTAAATATCAAGTTTCCTCGATTAACTCCTCCCCTTTTAATATCGTACCAAAAACTACTATTACATCTTTTATCGATAAAAGTTAATCGATCAAACACTTTACTCCGACAATCAACCTGGATTCAAAGTAACATTCCACATGATGACTAATGCATAATTCGCCTTTTGAAACAGATGAAGATGAATTGCATCTTAAAAGCACCTGTCAAAATATTCGCAAAAGGAAACAAGGAAATAAAGTCTGCTTTGATAAACGTCATGTATATAATGAAGCGTAAACGTTTACTAGATCCTTCGAGGTGTGTTATGTCATTTTTACTCATTCTGTAATAATAGCTCCAGTTGTCGATATGTTGTCAAATGACTCTCACGAAAATATTCCTTTTGGCGCGAAAGAAGAAATGTTACCTTTAATGATGGTTTCGGGGCATGTGTATTTATGGCATAATAATAGTTAACATTGCGACTACAGGCTGCGTGCAGTGTTAAGGTGCAGCACTGTTAATCGAGTAGGGAAGCTGAAAAAGCTGCTGAACTCTGCTCCTCTTCCTTCTAGTGCAGTTACAATTAATAAAAAAATACACATTTTCGGCGTCCTTATTGAGCAAGACGTAAATTGCCCTTTTTTTTTCTTACATAGGGTGGCTGGCATTCATTTCTTAGCATTTTCTTAACATTCCTAAAATTAAAGTAGAAGTTAAACATAAAATTAGTAAGTCAAGATTTCAAACGCCATACTCAATGTTCTTGTATTACTAATTTACATTTTTAGCCCAAAGGGGCAATTTGCCCAGAAGGGCTATTAACTTCGTTTTGGCATTTTGCGTCGTCCACCATAAAATGGCGATTCACTTTTGAAATTGTTGCCACCAAATATTAGAGCTCTGCATTATTTTAAAAGAAATTAAGTAAAGGGGAATACGCATGAATGTAGGTATGTTTTAATTTTGTAAATTTTTTAAAATTTTGTTAATAATTTTTTTCATTTTATAATAACAATAATAATTCTGACCTGTCAGCTGTTTTTGGACTGTGCATGCAGTTCTGTGGGCAATTTGAGTTTAACACCACTAATAAATATGATTACAGTACAGTACTTTAGATGCATTTTCTTTTTCTTATGATTTTCTAAGATAAGTTTTCTTTAGTTAAAAAAAAATGTAGAAACTCAGCATGTAATATTTAAAAGACAAAATACATGTTACTCTATATGTTATCGGTAAGGCTTCTAATCAAGAACAGAGTATTAATTTTTCCAGAAATAAAATATTAGTCACTGATTTGCGATATGCTGGTACCCCCAAATCCGCGTAATTTAAGGATCATATATATACATATCTATAATATAATTCTATAATATACATATCTATAATAACGTGAAAATGTGCCTTGCTCTCCCCGAGATTTGAACCCTGAACATCTCGAACACGTATCCAGTTACACCACGAAGGCATATGGAAAGACGGAGAAAACATCTTATACACTCCTCCTTTTAAAGGGCGACTGGGGATTGGCGACAATAGCCAAATCCTGGTTTTAACGAACTTATCGTCTGCCACTTTTAGTTCGCACATCACTGTAGCGTCACAGGTCTATTTTTGAAGCTGAAAAGGTGAAAAATGTGCAATGGCTACCAGCAATCGAATCCTAGACTTCTCGAATACGTGTGGAGCATGCTTGCAATTACACTACGAAGCCATGCGGAAAGGAGGAAGAAAGTACCTTATAGAATGACTCATATTATGAATTCGTGAAATTTTAAGAATGAATAGGTCTGAGTGATGATGATTATCGTATTTAAACACAAAGGTATTTTAAAAAATAATAATATAAATTGCTATACGTTTACCCTCCTGGCCCCTTATTGGATAGTTAAGCAAACATTCGCAATTATTCGAATAACTGGAAGAAGTACCCAATTCTTAGAAAAGAAAAAAAAAAGTACGGCTTATTATTCTCCTACTACAATTTTTACCTTTATTTTTCGAAACAAACGAGGCAAATAATGAGAATTCAAAGGAAAACAAGAACTTTAAGGTGTAATTTTGAGAAATATTAGTGCAAAACTTTAAATAAACAATTCTAAGAAGCAAAAAGATTAATCTTTTCCTTGCTAATTTATATTGTTTTTGAAACTGGGAATTAAATTACATTTGGGGTTGAGTAGGTAGTTTTAAAGCTAAAAGAAAATAAATTGTGCAGTGTTATATGCTGTGATTTTGATGTTGTTTTTCACTACTGTGAATTACGAGTAAAGTGTGTTTGGTCTTAAGTATACAGTTTTAAACTAAAGGCAAATAAACAGTGTCGTATTAAATTTTGTGGTTTTAATGTATTGCAGTTAACATTGGTGCAAATAAATGGATACATTATTCAGCAATTTCTCTTGCTTTTTAAAACTATTAATTTTATCAAGTAACTGAGAGTTATTAAAACAGATGACATATTTAATTATGACTGATATCAAGAATATGGTTTGAAGAAAAAAAATTCTAATCTTTACAGTTAACCATAGACTCTTCTTCCCTAGATTTTTTTTAATTTAATAAATTTGATTTTTATTCCTTCTTTACAAATCAACAGTTCTACATCTGCAATTAAAAAATTTCTGATGTTATATTCTGCATAATGCTAGTTGATCAGATAAAATTTTTCATCATTTCATATAAATTTGCATTCTGCGCCGGCTATCCACACAAGGAAAGGAGTGATTTCGAAAAGAATTTTTTTTGACACTAACAAAACTATCAAGGGGATAATCTATTCAGAAAAAAAGTTTTATAAAATACTAAGACACATTTAATAGTGATGGATTTAGTGGTGCTGTATTAAATAGAGGTGCTTTATGTCTGAAAGTTCATCTCCGTTGTTGAAAGCTAAAACTACAAGGACGTAAATAGCAAATGTTATCCAGAATCAATTTTTAATTAAAACCTTCTTTGAAAAATGCAGGACGAAACGACGGCGGATTCATGAGGATGGATTTTTTTGTTGGTTTATTTAAATTACCACAAAACAGAAAAATAAATGATTCTATACTAGATGTGTAACATAAGACATTTGAAACATCTGTTATTGGTTACAGTAATAAATTGTAATGCATTCTAACTCACGTCAATTAGATATACTATTAAAATGTAAAACCTAGATTTAAACTAATACGAAATATGCTTATTGCTTTTAAATCGCTTAATTCAGTAATAAATTATAGAATGAATAAATTCAAAAGATTAATTAAAGATCTTGCTTTTTTTTTTTTTTTTTTACAAAACTCAGGACTCTGAGAACCATTTAGCACAAAGCCGTGAATGATAATTCACGCAGTGGCAATACTTTGCCAAGGAGATTGGATGATAAGTCAGTGGTAAATAACTGTAATGGTCCAGAAAGTTCGGATAAATTCCATTAAATTATTTTCAACACCAAAATTATGGAAAGGCTTTACTGAGAGAATGTTTAATATTAAAATTAAATTGAAAGGCACTGGTGCTCATCAAGATTGCGACATTCAGACTGATGATTACTCAGTATCAGGATGCTAAGTTCATAGTAATAATAAAGTTTTATTGAAATCTTACAGTAGTTAAAAATTCATCTTCTATTTTTATAAACAAAATGGATTCGTATCCGTAACGCTGAGCTACATGTTCTTTTCATAAGTCCTTAAACATTATGTATGAAATTGTTTGATTTTTTTTTCTTCACTAGAGGGATGCCAATTTTTTGAATCTTACACGTCCCTCCTTAGGAAACGTATACATCTCCTTAGAGACCATACGCACAGCCAAAATCTAAGTTCATTGTAAGATTATATCAGTTTCACTGTACAGTGGCTCCTAAAAGTGTTCGTACACTTATTTTCATTGAAATAGGGCTCTATCCATTAATTAAAAGTAAACTTTCTGAATGAGATTTTAATAATAAGATCTATAATCTATTCGTAACAAAATTACACGAAATATTTTTAAAATATAGCGGAACATTATTTTTAAGAAATTAATAATCAAAAAATGACAAACGTTTTATCTCACAAAAGTCTTCGTACACTTCAAAAAAATCTTGTCATATTAATAAATATTTTCATTTTTCGTTAAATTAATATTTAGTAAGGTATCCTTTAGCATCCAAAACAACTTTTAAATGTCTGGAAATAGTTTTACTAGTTTTTTTTTTTTTTTTTTGTAATTTCTGTATCAATGTTCATCCATTCTTCCCTCATGACCATTTTGAGTTAGCTTTTCGTTTTGATGTCGTGTTTTCGTACTCTGACCTCCAGTTCTTTCTAGATGTGTTCTATGGGGTTTAATTCTGGCGACTGAGGTGGTGTTTTCAAAACCTGTGGACAATTATAGAGACACCAGAGGCGAACGTTGAGAGCCGTATGCTTAGGATCATTATCCTGATAAAAAATAAAGTTGTTTCCAATACCCAAATTTTGGGCCGATAATTTTAAATTGTCTCTTAAAATATTTAAATAAAGAGAATGATTCATTATGACATCCATAAATACCAAATTACCTAGTCCTGATGCTGCCATGCACCCCCACACAAGAACACCTGCACCGCCATGCTTAACTGTTCCAACTGAGTTCTTAGAATGAAGTTCCTCATTTTTTCTTCTTCATACAGTTATTCGACCATCGGAACCAAAATTTTAAATTTGCTTTCATCAGCAAATAGAACATTATTCCAGTACGTTTCGGCTGTATTTATCATCGATTTTGCGAATGAAAGCCTAAGCTTTCTGTTTCTCTCACTAACAAAAAAATTTTTTACGGGCAGAACGCCCATGTAATCCAGCTTCTCTGAGAACTCGTCGAACAGTTTCAGGTGAAATTCAAGTAAAAACTTTGCATTAAATTCTGCAGAAACTTTTACAGCACTCAAACGTGGGGTTTTCACAAATTTTCTAATAATAAATCTCTCATCACGTTTAGTTAACTTTCTCGGTCGACCTTTTCTTACCTTGTTTCCGATTTTCTTCTTTAAAGAGTTTTATCACATACTGCACTGTAGAATGGGATAAATTAACTAATTTAGCGATATTTCAAATTGATTTACCACTACTATGGTGAAAAATTATCAATTTTGGAATGTTGTTTGCAATTTCTTTACGACTGCGACCCATTTTTGAATAATAAATGGAATATTCTGAAGTAAACAATAAAAAATTAAAACAAACGATTTTTTAAATGCCACCACAATGCAAAAATTAAAAAAAGCGGCAAGCGATAACTCTAATTCTGATTTTGTCCAAAAATATTTGTGTACGAAGACTTTTGTGAGATAAAATGTTTGTCATTTTTTGATTATTAATTTCTTAAAAATAAAGTTTCGCTATATTTAAAAAATGTTTCATGTAATTTTGTTAAGAATAGATTATAAATCTTATTATTAAAATCTCATTCATAAAGTTTACTTTTAATTAATGGATAGAGCCCTATTTCAATGAAAATCGTAAGTGCACGAACACTTTTGGGAGCCACTGTACATGTTTCAATATACCTGTTTCATTGTATCCCTGCATATACTCACAAAGTACTACCCTAAATGTGCCATTGAACTGAAGTATGCAAAATCACATACACAAAAAGACCTCTACATTCACAATACTTATATATGATGTATGATCATATAACAAAATTCTTAATTTTATATAACAACATTTACATCAAAATACACAATATTATGTTATTCATACATATATAATAATTTCTTCTAATACAATAATACCATCAATAATATATGCATAAAAGCTACAGATATTATATTAGCCCGATATCTTCTGTATACCATACTACCCAGTCGTTGAGTCATAAGGTAATCTGAATAGAGCGTCTGCGCTATCTTCCCTTTTCGGTAAGAAATCTTTACGTTATACTTTTGCAAGGCCAACGCCCAATGCAAGAGCTTGGCTCCGTGGGTTTGAGATTGCGCTAAATACGTCAGAGGATTATGGTCGGATACAACCTGGACTTCTGCTACAAAAATCAATGTGTCAATAATCCATGTATAATACTATAATAGACAATAATTCTAAATAAATAAATGACAAACTTAAGCAATATTCCAAATTATCCAACACTTTACTAAAAATATTGGTTTTCACATATTTATTATTTATCCACACAAATTGAAAATAACTCATATATTTTAGAAGAAAACATTCTAAAACATTCTTAGAAATAATAAGAATAACTAGATTATTTTAACTCATCTCAGAAATAATCAGAAGTAATACCTATAATTTATCCCAATTTTAATGAATACAAATGGCTAACTTTAACAATATTTCAAACCATTCATTTAGAACATTCTCAACGCTAATAATTCATTACAATTCTGAAATGAGTAAAATAAAAAGACGAACTTTAACGATATTTCAAATTAACTAACATTTTGCTAAAAATATTAACTTTCACAACATTTGAATTGCAATTATATTTACTTGTATTACATAAACCAAAAGTAAATATATTTTATTTAGAATCTAAACCAGAATTAACAAAATGGCACAATCATCGTGTGCAGGAATACTAAGAATTTGATTTCTCGCCTTTTGGATTTCTGCAGGTATCTAACGATTTCTTCATCCATCCTATGAAGACTGCGCCAATAAAATTTTATTGAAATCTTACAGTAGTAAAAAATTCATTTATTTTTACAAACAAATTGGATTCTTATCCGTAACGCTGAGCTACATATTCTTTTCATAACCCCAAAAACATTATGTATGAAATCGCTTGATTTTTTTTTTTTTTTTTTTTTTTTTTTAGATCAAGGCTGTTATCACCGCGACTTACAAAATGTTGATCAATGGTGCTTAGTTTACAGGTCACCAATATAAAATATTGCAGTACGTTTAGATATATTTTAAAAGTTAAAAAAAAAGAAAATTTGAAAGCTTTCAGATTTTACATTACGCAATGTTGCCATTTCTGTTCGCTTTGGAATCGCTGAGTTTGTTAATCAAAAATTCTTTAATGTCTGACAAAATAGGAAATAGATAATAAAGGCTTCCAGATTCCCATATTCGT
The DNA here is from genome assembly GCA_000611955.2 of Stegodyphus mimosarum. Lineage (NCBI taxonomy): Eukaryota > Metazoa > Arthropoda > Arachnida > Araneae > Eresidae > Stegodyphus > Stegodyphus mimosarum. Next base: position 504,611 of record KK114762.1, read on the forward strand.
TGGAGGATTATGTTCTAAGGTTCGCAACAACAAAGATAACGCCTTCTTTTATTATTGCGAATTAAATCATGCTTAATCCGTTCTGGAATTTATTCGAGGAAATAAGTGTTTAAGATTTACTTCGTAATTTTTAATATAGATATTTTGAACTTTTATGCATTTTTGCCTTGTCTCGAAGTGGGATCTGAATTAATTAAATGAGAAATACTGAATCGTCTCTGAAAAACTGTTTCTTTCTTTCTTTTTTTTTTTTTTGTTTGTTTATGTAATTTCTTTTATACACCGTTTTGGATTTATCATAGTGTTTGAATAGAACATATGGCAACGATAAGATAATTCTTGAGATGCTATACATAATTTTTGTGTGTTCTGAGTTATAAAATGAGTGAGATGTAACGCTGTTAAAGTGAACCTAGCGCCAGACTGTCCGTATGGTAAACAAATATAATGAATTTTAAAGCGTGCATTTATTCTATTGTGGTTTATGCGCTATCGACGAAGTATATTTAATTCAATCGAATAAGCTTAAATGAAATGAAAAATGCGTATAATTTAATATTCCGTACAAGAAAGTCATGTGGTGTACACATCAGATTTTTTTTCTTGCAGTCCTGGCTTTGTATAAGAATTTACATAAGTAATTTCTTACCGTTCGAGGTGTAACACAAACACCTGCAAAAGATGCAACGTCATTAGATATTTCTACACAGGTAGTAAAAGGGGTTACTTTTCAACCATTCTGCTTTCTCTTTACTATAGGAACTTTTTGTCGCCTTGTTCTCTTTCGACCTTCGATACCCCTGTTGATTTATATTTACTTCTCATGGAGTAAACAGTTGATAACTTTAATCTTAAATTTTTGTTACTCACGATAAGTGAAGCCATTATTTCTTAAATTTACAATTCTATTACGCATTACTAAAGTCAATTCATTCTGCTTTTCACACATTTCAAAATAATAAATTTGTAATAAAAAAAAGGATATTAGAGCTGGCAAGACTAATAAAAAGTTCTGAAACAAACTGCATTTCTTTTTCTTTCAGTATTCGAATTCAAGTTTCAACCTTTTTCACTGGTTGTTCAAATATTTTTTCCTCATTAGAAATTTGCATACTTTCGTTTTTAGATATTGTGACAGGAGCACATGATAGTTACTTTTTACTTATTACATAAGCTAATTTGAAAGTGTTATTATGTAAAAATTTAATTTAATTTACATTATTTGCAATAAAATTATTGCATAAATTTGTATTTTCAAATACCTTTTCTTTCACTGCATTTTAGAACTTGCATTCAGTGAGATTTTATGCAATAGCTAATTAACCATCATTTTACATTTATCTTGAAAAGTATCTTTTTCAGCTTGCGAGAAGTTTCTGTTCGTTATTTAACATTTTTTCCCTCTTTTTTTTTTTTTAAATCTTCGGAATCAGAATTGCGGAACGAGGTCTTCATTCCGAAGTGTCATCGTTCCTTGAGTTGGATCATTCAATTGCTAGCTCATTTATTAATTGTTACATTTCCTCATGCTCCTTGAATCCATAGACCGTACAAAACACGCGATAATCTTCTTACACGAGGATGACCTGCTTTCAGATGTTGGCCGTAGTTATAATTGGAAAAAAATAAAAGCAGCTATTTTTTTTAAATTCATTTAGCTATATGCAGCAGCTATAACAAAAAGAATTATATAATGGAAATAAATTATCGCCGACACATCTATATATATATATATAAATATATCGCAAATTCAGACTTGCTAATTTTATTAGTATTTCCATGCTTCAAATCTAATTGATTTAGGATTAAATTTTGAGAACTATACTTTTATTTTAAACTACGTGCTTTTGAAAAACTTTTGCGATTATACATTTTTATTAGAGATTACATATGAAAGAAAAATTGCTGTTGTCTACTCTGTGTATTTCATGGAAGAATGGTTGTCAGAGCCTCAGGAGGTTGGACTTCTACTTCCACTCCAATTCTGAGGGAGAGCACCACCCCCGCGGGTGGCCCGAGGGTCTCTCCTCCCTCTTCCTCTACCACAAACCACACGAGAAGACTTTCGGCTCGGCATATATTTCAGTGCCCCCATGCCGCAAAAACACTATGCATTTACAAACATCCACGCCTTCTCCGGGATTCGAACCCGGGCCCTTCGGTACCGCAGTAGGCTCCCCTAAACCCTATATCGTCTGGGTGGCAATAAAAATTGTTTATATTACATAATTAATCAAAAAGTAAATTATCTCAGTTAAGAAGTTGCGATAATTCAAATATTATGCACTATGCACTAATGCTACTGCCCTGACTGGTACAATGGTTAGTGCAACTGGCTGCAATGTTCTTCATCAAAATCGGGATGGAACTTCTCTGTCCTCACAGATGTAAAATCAATGGCCCCTTGCGGTGTACTATGGGTAACGTTCGATTTGATTAGAGGGCTAAATGACAGATGGATGTTGGTCAAATGGTAAGGTGAAGATGGGTGTTGACAAAATCAATAAAGTGCAAGTATCCATTCATTTGAAAAAAAACAGGACAACTTTATTACTGTTAATATCATTTTTGTATCCCCCCCAAAATGATAATAAAACTTTATTTTCCCGCCTTTGGTGACTGAAAATCAAGATCTAAAGGATAAAATCTTAAGTTGGCTTAGAATATTTTACAGCACCATTATCTAGTTCAAGTTAAAATGGCCTTCAGTTCAGAAATATACAAGGTGTTTATAAAGTCCCGGACCCATTTTGATGTTCAATAACTCATAAAATATTAAAGATAGATTAAAATTAATAGCATAGACTCAAAACGTTCCATGACCCTTGTCAATGAACTTCCACGTGTGCCCCCTTCGTCGCACGGAGAATATCAAGTCGATATTCAATTTCACGCCAAATACCGGCAAGCATGTCGGCATCCACAGAGGCTATTGCGGTTGTAATTCTGGCTTTTAGGTCATCAATGTTCGACACTCTCCTCCTGTAAACGTTGTCCTTTACAAATCCCCAAAGGAAAAAGTCCAGCGGCGTTATATCAGGTGATATGGGTGACCAAGGAATTGGACCTCCTTGCCCGATCCATCTTCCTGTAAAATGGTCATTCAAAGAACTACGAACGATGGTACCCCAATGAGGTGCTGCACCATCTTGTTGCAAAAAGACATGTGGCTGAAGCTCTTCTAGTTGCGGAAATTTTAAAAATTGGTATATCCAATTCTCTTGCCGCTGATCTCATAGATCTTCTAGGATTGTGTAAAAATGTCACTCTGACACGCTCAACATCAAAATCAATTGTGCAAGGACGTCCGGAACGTTTCTTATCTGCGATACTTCCAGTTTCTAAGAAATTCTTTTTCCACTGCAAGATGCTGCTTTTGGATGGAGGATCTTTTTGGTAAATTCTTCTGCAATTTCTCTGTGTTTGCATCATGGATTTCGTTTCTATGAACCACCATAAAATCTGTGCTTTCTTTTGTGGTGTATGTGTTCTCCTTAATATCCGGTCGAATAAAACATCACATACAAAAGTAACAAAAACAAAAGAGAGAAAAATGCAATTAATAAGCAGACGATATTTAGAAAAGTACAGATATTTAAACTGGAAAATGAAATTACCTGAAATTAACCACAGGCGCAGACGATATTTACACGCGATATTTACAAAAGTAAAGATACTCAAACCTGAAAAGGAAACTATATAACTTATTTTATCAATAAATGCCATAAGTTTGTTTATATTTTCATTATTTTATGAGTTACTAAACATCAAAATGGGTCCGGGACTTTATAAACACCCTGTAATTTGCAGAAAATGGTAAACATCATAGAAACAGTATTTTCTTTGATAAATAGCCGCTTCCTATGGCCTGGAAAATATTTTGATGCTTCATCATCTCTTGAGAGCTGCAACAATTCTCATCGCTTTACCTACCTACATCTCAAATGAAAAATCGAAGAATATAGAAATTTCTGCCCTAATATCGAAATGCTTCACCTGGCATGAAAAATCTGTTTCTCGGAACAGTTTCTCCCTTATCACCAACCTTAATTCCATTCTATCTTATGAATTTCTCTGTCTTTATTTCGCAGTCTTTGAAACCAGACGCATAATACCTTAATTTTATTTTTGCTGTTTTATTTCAATGCATGCTCGGTTCATAAGTGACTTTTAGGTAAGGAATAATTGCAACTTCAACTGGTTGAAGTTGCTAATGCTATAGTCTAATGCTATAGTTTTCCACTTGCTTTCATTTACATGGTATGTTACTATAGAATTCCTCGTTACTTTCATTTTATCTTAGGCTTGTGTCACAAATATTATTAAACTGAATATTAATTTTAATTTGCTGGACAGAAAATATTAGTCTAAATTGAAATTTCTCTAGTACAGCTGGATTGTTACAATGAACATTACTTTTTAAAATTTCCTTTCTCTTATGTTTTCCTATGTTCTTTTTCTTACGTGTCACTAACTCGTCTGATCCTAAAATTCAGCACAAAGTTTGGTGAACGGGAGCAGGAAGTATAAATAGACCTGTTTTTTACGCGACTTATAAAAAGCTAGGATTGTTTCCTGGTTTTGTGAACTGTTTACTTGGTTTAAATCTACTGTATATGCATGCTGTCTCTCACTGCGAACTATCAACCTTTTGTACCGAGCGTTAAATTTAACTTTAATTTTAAATAATAGTTTGTAGAGACATTAGGATTTATTCGAAGCAGTAAAGTGAATAAGCCTAGCGTTTGCAAAATTTATGCAGACATTTATCATATCGAAACAATATTACAGAGAGAGTTTTCACGTGTTTAGAACGATTTCAAGACTGTTTAATTAGTGTTTGAGATGTAAAGATGTAGAGACATTAAGTATTTTTGAAGTAGGAGTCGTGAAAAATGAGCAATGCCCTCGCCGGGACTCTAACCACGGACCTCTTGAATACCCGCCCAATGTGCTTGACTATTACACCACGAAGGCATGCTAAGAAGGCGGGAGAAATACCTTATATACTTCCCCTTTTAAAAGGCGACTGGGGATTAGGGAACCCAATTGCCAAATCCTGGTGGTGCAGAATTATCATCCACCACCTTTTTTTTTAGTTCGGGAGCCAGTGTAGTGACATTAGGATTTTTTGAAAGCATGAGACGTGAACATGAGCAATGCCTTTGCCGGGACTCAAACCACGGACCTTTCGAATACGCGCCGAGCGTGCTGACCACTACACCACGATGGCATGCTAAGAAGGCGTTAGAAATACCTTATAATTTGCAGTTAGCTTATTTCTCAGTATCCAATTCAACACTAGTTGTTCGACACAGATTCCAATTCTTGGCTTGTTGCATGAATACTTTTCGTGATTTTCCCAGCCTATAATGGGAATACAAACCAGTTTCCGTTAAAAAACATCTTCCCCTTGGCAAAATCCTTTGTCAAGTGAATCCAAAGAGCATTCCAAAGCTCTCACGTTCTTGTCAAATTCGACAGTCCACTGGCTTAGGCAATTAAATTATAATCGTTAGCTATCATCATTGCCCTCAAATTAGGAAGTTTTGAGTGTTGTATTGTAATTTATTTAACATTTTAAAATAAAATTTTAATTGCTACTTAATTTCGAGTCACAAGATTTTGATTTACAAGTTACAAGAAGTTTTATTAATAAGCATACTGTTGACTGTTATTACGAGCATAATGTACATGAATGTTCTCTTCTACTTTTGGATAAAACTCTGCAAAAATCATAAAACTATTAAAATTTCTAAAATACGATATTTTTTTAAATTTCCATTGGCACAGAATAAGACAAACATTATACAAACAGAACAGAACTCTACGAATATATAAGTCAGTATCTCATCATTTGGCCTTCAGCGCTTCCAATACCTCTTCACTCCATATGCTTCACGCAGCGCCGAGTGCTTTCCGATGCGGGTCTTGTCTATTTCTTCATTTAAACCACAAAGTGGGAGTTTGGGCTGGTAAGAATACTAATATGATTGAGATTACTCGCCAAGCAATCACGATTAGTTTCAAGCCTAAAACTTGCTACAGCTATTCCTCGTGGTTTGTCAAGTAATTTCCTTCCCGAGATGTCCCTCCAGCTCTTGGGTAAGACACTTGTCATAAATTCACGTCCACAATAACAGGAATCCATTGTAGCAAAATCTCTTTACCTCCTAGTCTCAGTTTCTTCAAAGGACGATAAAAACTACAAACAGCATTATTGGGCTCAAAAGATATAACAAAAAAATCTCATGTGTACACCATGTGACTTCCTTGTACGGAATATTAAATTATACGCATTCTGCATTTTATTTAAACTTATTGGATTTAATTAAATCTACTTCATCGATAGCGCATAAACCACAATAGAATAAATGCACTCTTTAAAATTCACTATATTTGTTTACCACTGCAACACTCTGGCGCTACCTTCTCTTAACAGCGTTACATCTCATTCATTTCATAACTCATCAGAATGCACAAAAATTATGTATATCATCTGGAGAATTAACGAATCGTTGCCACATTTTCTATTCAAATACTGTAATAAATATAATAAATCTAAAACGATGTAAAAAAAAAGGAAAAAAAAAGAAAAGAAACTGTTTTTCACAGACGATTCAGCATTTCTCATTTAATTAATTCAGTTCTCCCTTCGCAACAAGACAAAAATACATAAAAGCTCAAAATATCTATATTAAAAATTACGAAGTAAATCCGAAACACTTATTTCCCCGAATAAATTCCAGAATGGATTGAGCATGATTTCATTCGCAATAATAAAAGAAGGCGTTATCTTTCTTGTTGCAAAGCTTAGTTTCTGTAGATTGGCAACAAATCCGATATTCTCCGAAGGTTAAATGTAAACAAATATGTCCGCCATGAGAAAAATAATTAGGCTTCGCCGCACTTAAACAACTTTTAAATTGTTGATAATTCTACAAATCTTGCATGCAAATTTACTAGAGGCATAAAAACCTTAACCGGAAGATAAGAACAACATACTTCAAGAATTTCTAAAGCAAAAAATGCACAATTTACTGCCATATAAGAATAAAAAAACTGAGTTCATTGAGAATAACAGAGTGGAATATATATATATATATATATATACATAAATTTATTTACTTTTGGTGCGGCCGATTGAAACCAAAATAGGAGAGGCATCTACATAATACAGCAGTCCAATATACTAAATTTCAACGTTCTGAGGCTACTTGTTTTTGAGTTATGCGAGATACATACATGCATACGTACGCACAGAAGCCACGAAAAAGTCTCTTTAGAATCCATATAAATCAGTTTTAATATTTTTCTGAGGAAAAGAGTCCTTTATTCTTTTCTTACGTATGAAAGTCACCCAAAAACATCGTTAAATTGCATTCAATAGCAGTCAAAATAGATATTTTCGTTGAAATATGATACCCGAAATTTTTCACGATTACAATACTTCTTTTTTACTTCGTATGAGAAAGTAAAAAGAAAGGAAGGTGCAAACAGAAATCAGTTCCAAATAATGTTTTCAATAAAGTAATTCCCTCCAAAATGGTACAGGATGGAAATTTATTTTAAAAATAATCTTGTGGATAACTTTCAATAAACTCCAAGAGAAATTATAGAAGTGAAACTTCACGCTTAATAAAATATTTCTAAAAAAAATCGAAGATATAAATTTTTATTACCTATGAACCAAATTCCAATTGACGCCTTATTCTGAATATTTCTCTTTCTGATGAATAATTTATTCTAATTACGTCTAAGGTCAGTGACAGAATCACGAAATAAACGTTTTCTTTCCTTTCTTGAGACACCAGCTCAGAAAAAAATGCAGACGATTTTCTTCCTTCCGATGGATGTTACTTGCTTCACCAAGCGGCGAAATCGGTCAGTTTTTCACTTAAAGCAGCTTTCTGCGAAATGATTCAACTGGTTCTCATAAGAAATCAAAAATATTCTCAAGACGTATTTTGGAGTTATTTTAAGTACACGCTTGCAACACAAAAGAAAAATTTCGCTTTAAAATGCAGAGAAAAAGAGAGTAGTTTATTAGTAGAATAATAAAAGTAGAATTAGAAAGTGTTAAACATATCTTCAATTAATTTGTTTTATAAATGAAAACATAATCCAAGTTCGACTCTCTAAACTTAATTTTTTTTTAAACCATTTCTCCGTATGGAAGTTTAGGATTTAAGAAGGATTTACTAAAATCATTAAGCTGGAAAATAAAACTCTAATTTATATTTTGAGTTTTTTTATAAAGATGAGAAAAATCTTTTTTATAGACATCTGAAAAAACCAAACCAGTTATTTTTACTTCCCTGTACTGAAGAAAAGGAAGTATTGTAATCGCAAAAATTTTCGGTTTTAAGATTTCAATGGAAATATCCATTTTGAGTAATTTTTTGCGTGACATCTATACGCACGGACAGAATAAAGGACTCTATTCTAAAATGGATTGTAAAACGGATTGAAAATGGATTTTTTTCGTGATGTCTATACGTAGATATACATCTCGCATAACTCCAAAACGATTAGCTTATAAGGTCCTTCTCCCGCCTTCTTAGCATGCCTTCGTGGTGTAATGGCCAGCATACGCGGCGCGTATTCGAGAGGTCCGTGGTTCAAGTCCGGCGAGGGCATTGCACATTTGTCTCTTCTCCCGCTTCAAAAGTAAACATAATGTCTATACAGTGGCGCCTGAACTAAAAAAAGGTGGTGGATGATGATTCTCTACCACCGGGATTTGGCGACTGAGTCTTCTAATCCCCAGTCGCCCTTTAAAAGGGGAGTATATAAGGTATTTCTCCCACCTTCTTAGCCTGCCTTCAGTGCGTAATGATCAGCACACTCGGAGCGTATTCGAGAGGTCCGAGGATTCGAGTCCTGGAAAGGACATTGCTTATTTTTCACACCTCCTTTCAGGGAGAAAAAAAAAAAAAAAAAAACTGAAAGCTTTCAGATTTTACATTACGCCCAGAGGGGAGTTTTTTTTTAACGTTTTGTGTATTACTTTTATTTATTAAATATCATGCTCTTAGCACCTAAACGATAAAATTCAGTTCAAGAGCAATATCGCATAATAAGTTTAAATTGAGCATATCTTTATAATTTACGATACAGAGTCTCGGGCGCTGGAGATAAAAATGTTTTTTCTGTACAACGTTGCCATTGCTCGCTTTAAAATCCTTGAGTTTGTTAATCAAGAATTCGTTAAAATTTTACAAAATATGAAACGAATAATAAAACAAATTCCAAATTCCAAATTAGGGCTTTTAGATGCCACTATTCGGGTGGAGGATTACGTCCTTCAAAATTCGATGGTTTTAGGTACCATCGTTTTATTACAATGCAGGAAACATGCATACATTTATGCACATTCTTCGTTATTTAATTTTTTTAAATGTAATACAGGGCTGCAATATTTGGTGGCAAAAGTTGGAAAAAGGAACCGACATGTAATGTTTCCGACGCAAAATGCCGAAACGAAAACAATAGTTCTTCAGGGACAAAGCCTCTTTGGACTAAAAAAACTTATGTTTCTACAGTGGCGCCCGAACTAAAAAATACCACCAACACCACCAGATACTCCACCACCAGGATTTGATCCTCCGTTGCCCTTTAAAAGGGGGAGTATATAAGGTATTCCTCCCGCCTTTTTAGCATGTCTTCGTGGTGTAGTTGTGCTCGGTGCGTATTCGATAGGTCCGTGGCTCGAGTTTCGTCGAAAGCATTGCTCATTTTTCCTCTCTGCTGCTCTCAAAAAATACCTAATGTCCCTGCAAGCTGTAGAACGTTGGAAGTTTGTATATGGGACTGGCCAAAAGTATATATACGTATGTGTGTATATGTATGTGTGTGTGTGTAAGAACGTAATACTTTCCGTTTGTCTACAGGACATGATTGCCTAGCCGCCCACTTGCATCGCATAGGCATTTCAAACAATCCTATTTGCCGGCCTTTTGATTCTGGAGAAGAAATGGACAGGAACCACATGCTCCGATGTGGCTTCATGGTCTTACAGAAGAGTCGAGATACTGGAAGGCAAGAACTCTCTTTAGGCAATGACTAAGGTCTTTTTGCTCTTAGTTCTATTGCTCATAACCTCTGTTTATAAGATTTTTGTTCTTTGTAACTTTTCGCCTAGCCATTGGAAACTAAATGTAAGATGTAAAAATATGACGGAAATTTGTTAACTAATTAAATTCAGTTGGAACAAACTGGAAATAATCCTTTAAAGTTCTAACGTTAATCGTAACACAATCCCCTTCAGCGCATCTCTGCTGCGTCATCGGCCATTCCTAAGGCCAGAGATGATATCCATTTTATTGTGGAGGCACCTAATACGCGGCCACCGTTACCTCCTGTGAAGGGACAGACAATTTTACATCTATGCCCTCTCCGGGATTCGAACCTGGGTCCTTCGGTATCGCAGTGAGGTTCCCCCAACCATTATACAGTCTGCGTGGCATACTGCATGATTGATGCCACTCTTTATCTCTCAGCTGTTGTATACTTTTGCCGCACAGAACTCAAACAAAGGAACCGAAGTTATGACTGCTTAATATATTTCCTTTTTTCGCCTCTTTCTGCCAGAAATAGTCACGTCTCTCGCTTTGCTGTATTTCTTTCTCTACTATCTAAAATGTAAATTGCGTATACGAAATTGTGTGGCGTCTACTGCACCCATAATCAGGTGTGAATCAAATATTGTGTCTCCAGAACTGCTTTATTCAATAATAAAATTATATTGAATTCAGAAATGTCTGTCTGCAATTCCATTATTTCATTTACGCAATAAACCATTCCATTCCATCATTCTATTGCAGCTATCATCTGCATGGTTATTTCGACCATGACTAAAAAAGTGAATTGATTTCATCCTTTCTAGCTAACTAGCCAACTCCCTACTAAGTTCTATCGAATTCTTTCCAAATGTATCACACACACACACGCACGCACACGCGCACGCACACACACACACACAAACACACACACACACACACACACACACACACACACATATATATATATATATATAAACGTATAAAAGACAAAAAGAGTAAAATAATTTTGAGCTAATCCATTCAAAGCCTTGAAAGAAAATCAAAATTAATTTAAAATTAGTATTATTTTGAAAATTCAGAACTGAAACTGTTAATTTTTGCAAATGAAAAATCTAAAATTCAGTAGTTTAAAATTAGAAGAAGTTTTCGAAAATATAAAAATACACAAGAAACGGAAAATGAATATAATTAAAATCTGATTCAACTTTGTCAAGAGGAGGGAGATCAGATTCCAGTTGAATCCCATTTCCAGGGAAAACTACTACGCTTCTGTTTACTCAAAATTAGTTGAAGAACCACTTTTAATACATTTTATTATTTCTGTTCATTTGAAAATTTCGAATGCCTCCTCTACACAGGTGCTTTTCGTTTCATATTCAATAATGAAATAAAATAAAATGGAACAAAATTCACCATAAAAATTACAAATTTTAAACGAAATACATTCTTGCTTTCAGAGTTAAGCTATAATGATAAAAGTTACTAAGTTAAAAATTAAAATTTAAACAAATAGTTTACAAAATCTAGAGCTTTTTAACTTTTTTAAACTTTTGATCTTTTAATTTTTCAGCAGCATTTTGTGCGGAAATAATTTTAAGATTTTTTTTTTTTGCTTAAAAATTCTACAATACTATATGTATATACATATCCACCCCCTTCCCAACTTAATCTCAATTTAAAAGAGGCCCACCAGCGGCTGAGCGGTAAAGATGCTGAACACTGGTAGTTCGGTCCGAGGTTCGAATCCCGCGAACGGGCTGGCTGCATGGGCGTTTTCGTGGTTTTCCCCATGTGTATACGAGCCAGTTTCCCTTAGAAAGTCCTCCACGAAGGCATCCCTCCCCTTAGGCAGATAGCCCTCGTGTGCTTTGCCATAATTGAATAACCTAACCTATAACCTCAAGTTAAAAGTCCTTACCCAGCCTTTATATTCGCTATCGTTCGTCGTAGACATAAACTGCAATAAAAAATTGGTCACATAACGAAATCTAAGTTTTAATATGTGCTCCCGATTTTTATTAATTTTTGGTAATCGATTTAAACTTATTATGTTAGCGGCTAAAATTCCTTTGCAGTTTTTTCTTTAATTTGTATGATATTAGTATTATTTTCATTGTTTGTTGCACTGTGTAATTACTCTTACTAATATGCTCTCTATGGATTCTTACCCCCTGTCTACTTTCTGGTCTTCTTATAAAGTTCGTGAACGTCTTTCATGGGATACACATTTTTACCGGCTTCCTGAAACTTTTATCTTTTATTCTAGTTTATCACACTTTTTAATTGTGGTATTAAATAGCCTGAATAATCAGCCTATAGCCTATAATCCGAACAATCACTCGACTTTTGATTTTCACCCTTAGACACAGAACATTTCTTTGTGCAACCAATAAGGAAATGAAGCAGGCATATTCTAAGCGCATTTCTTCAAATTCAATTCAGGCCCACCAGTAGCCGAGCGGTGAAGTCGTTGAGCAGTGGAAGTTCGGGCCGAGTTTCAAATTCCTCTAACGCGATGGGCGATTTTCGCACGTGTAACATCTATGCAAAACAATTTCCTTTCGAACGTCCTCCACGAAGGCATCCCTTTTCTTTGGCAGATAGCCCTCGAGTGCTTTGCCGTAATCACATAAACCAAACTTAAACCAAATCAAGCTTAAATCACACACCTATTGGAGTTACAAGAAATGTTTCGTCCTTCTCTTTGTACTGCTTTAGGCAGTCCTCAATAAACCATATTTAATGAGAACTTTAAGCTCGGGGTCTTCACTGAATATACTAAGAGACCGTGTTGTAGTGAGGCTTCTAAGCACGTACTATTTAATACATCAAAAGAATATGTAGAATCGCTACAGATATTCCACACAGACTCGCACGGAAATGCTACGTATTTTTAATTACGACGACAAAAGCAAATAAACTTTCAAAATTTACTTCGTATTAAACGCATGTTTGCATATTATTATTTATATTATTATGTATATTATTGGTATTAGACAATTACAATGTTTAAACCAGATGGTGAAAACAAAACTATGTGATATTTATTTCAAAAGCTATATTTTAACAAACATTGTAAGGTTTTAGTTAAACTAACAAAGTTTTATTTTAATTTAAATCTTTCTATCTCTTCTCATGTTTCAACTTCCCGTTAGAAGAAGCGCGCGTTTTCAGCGTTATGCTAATTTGATGTGGAGCCAAGTGCTATTTAAGCAAGTGGTAGAAACCTCTTAGGGTGAGAGAGCTTTTAGTCTTAGATCACGGTCATTCTATTCGACGTTCGCCTGACCAGCTAGCAGCTAAATTCTAAGCCATAGTGCTTGCTACGTGATTGCTTATTGAAATAAATCCAAGTGCGCTAGTATTAGTAAATCTTGCTACGCACCATTTAGTTAGAGGCCAACTCCGCGTAAGAGTAATTTAATTTCTATTTAGCTTTAGTTTAAATTTATCTGATTGTTCATTTTGGACCTAAGTATGGTCTTTACTTTCTGTATGCTCCCGAGTTGGGAAGTGGTTGTAAATAATATTGATTTAATAAAACAGGATTTTAAATCCCTTTCAAATGCAGTTATTCTACCACTTAATCACAGTATCTACAACCAGAACATAGCTGCATTCAGCTCCCTGTTCCAGATCAGGACTTAAGGACTTTAAGGAGTTTCACTAAGATGTTTGACAAGAATATGCACAGAACACTCAGTCCTGACAGCATGATATAATTTATTTCTTATATTTAAGCGTGTAAAACAAATCTGCAAAAAAAAATTGAAATGCTTTTATTAGATGCACTAAATATACATTGTACTTCGTACATTAAAAAAATATTTTTTTCAAATATACATTCTAAAATCTGATTAACTGTAGGCACCATTCTTTTTAAGTCAAAAGCGACTGTGTTTTTTTGTTCCGGTATAAAACAATTTTTTCACTATTTCAGCAGCCCTTTTTTAATACATAATAGTATTAGTTTTGGCTATATAATGAAAAACATATAGTCTTTTTCAGTGCCATGGCTTTATTTTTTTTCATTTTATTACAGTAATTATCTACTAAAATTTAATATTTATTTTAAAATATTCTGCAAAATCAAAGAAACTATCTCCGCAAATGGTTGGCAACTTGGATGTTCTTTACTATTTGAAGCTGTGAAAGTCTCATGGTTATTCAAAAATCACATTATGTTACAGCCAATGCCCTGTGGAAGTGACTCAGGAAGAAAGGGAAAAAATAAAACAACTAATAAAATAACTAATAATAAAAATAATGAAATTAAAATTCAATAAAATATAAAGCTATAAATAAAAATTTAATAGATTACTAAATTCGTGATAAATAGTTAAACAAAAGAAATCGCGGACCTCATCTTACTTGGGGCTCCGACTGGACTTAAAAATAGTTCAGCCGACCTCCGGCTGAATTTAGGCCTTGAATGAGAAAAATTAAAGTGTTATTTCATTGGCTGAGAAAAACAAAAACAATTCTTTTACAAGCACAGCAATGGAAAAAAGGTAAAACGATTAAAGTATCACTAATGAGAATAGAGAGAATTCTAGAAGCAATATGGGAGTATGGAGAGAAATTTTAATAGAGAAGTGTAGCTTCAAAAACAATCAGAGAAGAATCCAATACTTTCTGACCACGATGCCCTGCTAATATCATTCTAACTGTCGAGCAGAATGGGACTCAGCAAAAAAAAATTTCTCCCGAATCTGATCCGATGACAGCATGAGAACAAATGTAAGGTCTGCACAAGTGACAATTTTTGTCGTCCGTATTTGGTTACGTAATTCAAATCTGCAAGAGTACTACTGCAGTGAAAGGTCTCTGGCGCTGGAAGTGTACGTCAAAGGTAATCTCTTTCAATACTTTCGATAACAAAAACTTTTTAACCGTTTTCATAAATTTATTGCACTATCTGGAAAATAAGCATCTGACATGCGGATGGGGCTTTTCTTTTCTTAAAAGTCTTATCCTCCGTCAAAGTGTCTGTTTCCCAGAGAAAGACAGACATGCAATCGGAAGTTACAATCGATTAAGGCATTTTTTTAAAAATAAAATTTTTCTGCTGAAACTGCGTTCCACTTAAAAGAAGCGCTGGTGTCCTTTTATTTAGGGCCCCGCTGTTATCTGTCTAGAATTACCATTTACCCTAGAAATTGATAAGTACCGGAACTAAGGTTCTGCAGCAATTTAAGCTCTGGTTACAGCAAAATGATTTTTACAAACCTATTTTATGGCAATTATCAACGTTAAATTTTATGTTTCTTTTTTGCTCAGTGTTTTAGAAATTGATTTTACCGAGTTACTACTAGTCACATCGTCACTACGAATATAAAATAAAAAGAAAGATAACTGCGGATGAATCGAAAACGTTTTTATAATATTAAATAACAAATTGATATGTTACATTCGTCTTTAATATAATTTAGTATTTGTAGTCATATATAGTCACTAACTGCTAAATGATATTAAATAACTTATTGAAATAGAGGCGATTATTCTCTGGTTATGTTTGGTAACAAGAATGCAGCTATTCGCACAGTTCCAGCTAGCATGCAGCCATTCAACAGTTTTATATTTGTGATTGCGTTTTACTATATACGAATGAGATGCAGTTTCAAGTTTTATATAAGTAAATGCATCGTAGTTTTTCAATGAAATTGCTAAATATTTTTGTACGAGTTTCCAAGACTTTGTCCTATTTCTTCAAACTGCATATACTTAATATGATATGAAATATTCATTAGCAATGGGTAAAATTTAACTTTTGTTTGGAATTAATTTCTATCGGAGAAAAAGGCATGTATTTAAAATGGCACGTAAATATAGCATCTAACTTTCATTCACAGCTAAGGAATAATAGGCAACCAAAAAACAAGATGTGAAATTTGATATAATGATGAAAAATGGTGTTAGCATTTAATACCAGTACATTATTAAATCGAATGATTGGAGAAAAGAGCTAAACATCGATTATAATGTCAAGGTTTTAAAAGTTAAAATTTTTTCTGACCCACAAATTCTAGATCTCAATGAGCGCTGATACGAAACCTGAAGTCCACCTCTAAATCATCTTCGGCAGACTAAGCTAAGACAGTTAACTGTCTTTTCTGGCGGCGCAAACCGTTTACACGGTCAAAACTATCCTGGGGAGAGACACGCACGACAGAATATTACTTCGAAAGATCTCTCTGCGGAAAAAGACTTTTTATAGAAATTCGGCCAATACCGCAACAATTCGGCCACAACCAACAGAATGTGAGATGGGTGATTGTTATTTTTCTATCTTTTCGCCAATGAACATTTCGTGGTACCCCGTTGCGTGAGAACCTCTGTGTCTTCTCACGCGGCAAAAAAATCTTTATTTTTGTACCAGCAACTAGGTGGTATAAATAGCTGGACATCGACATCCATGACAATCAAAGAGCTTCCAAGACGCTGTTGACCATTTGCATAGAACAGTAATGTTATCTTTAAAGGTAAGTGAAATTTCAATTCCTTTAAACAGAACTTGAATGAGTTTAAAATACATTGTTTTCAGGACAGATCTATCATTATCGTCGCATTATTTAAATAGGCTAGTGAGGGCTTATACTACTGCTAAAAAGTAGCTGAAAAGGCCTAACAACTGCACCTTTAATTTTGACTGTATGATTTTAGATGTATAAACTTCAGTTAAAAGAGATTATAAAAATGATATGCAGATACCATACTCTTAAAATTAAACTTGCTCATTTTCAATTAAGTATAAAAAATATGAGTATTTCTCCGTAATTCAGAATTAGATTTGTAAGAATAACATCTAAACAAGTAATATAATTTTTTTTAAGGCCAATTCCTACTTATGAGAATTCTCGCTTCATAATGAGACATTGCATCCGCTTCATCCAACTCTATAACACTACAATTCTTTAATTCCATACACTTTAAAAATCGTTAGAACTCTGTCTTACTGTTGCCACTTATTTTTGTTAAATATTACAATCCCGTTTATCAGCCATGTACTATTATTTCTAAGTTGTTATAAAATTAATTTTTACAGCACGTGAGAATTCCTAATAAACGGTCATTATTTTTTAGTCTTAATATGTGAAATTTTAAATTTTAATTATCTTTAATATGTGAAAAAACTGTATTAACATCAAGTGTCAACCACTACAAGTTTAAAAAATGTATTTGAACTTGAGTGGATAAATATAAAGTATTTTATTAACGATTGAAAATTTGAACACGAGTGTGAGCTAATAGTAGAAATTTAAAAGAAAGAGTAATTATTATAAATTTACTTTTAGTCTTACGAAAAAAACTAACTTACACATAAAGCAAATTTTATTCTACTTTTGTTAAAATATTTTAAGGTTATTTCTACTTATACTACTAATACTACTTTACTTTACTAAGTTTATTTTTCAAATATTATTTGATAATATATAAAAATAGAAAAACATTTCAGAATGTGAAAGATTCAGCTGTAGAATTATTCTACATATATTAGAATTATTCCTACATATATTAAATAGATATTAAATATTCTTCTACGTATAATGAGGGTTATAATGATCTGAGGGTTATAATGCTTTTCTTACGATTCGTAATAAAATAAACCATTAAAAGTTAAAAGATTGATAACACACATTGATGTTTACTTGTTTATCTATAGCATATAAAAATGCAAAACGTTGCATCTTTATTAAAGTTAGTAAAAGCATTCTGAGCAATGCTTTTGAGGACAAAACAATTGCATTTACTTCACTGTCAGATTTCGATAAATTTTTTGCATCGAGGAATAATTTTTCCCAGATTTCAAGATTTTTCCCAAATAGAGAATAATTGCAAATATCTACAGACTTCCTAATATTGGCTTTAAAAATACGTATAAATGCAGTAAGCATAATAATATACAAGGGATAATTACAGTTTATAGAATTCTTACAAGGAAAAACAAATGCGGTATCTAATTCGGGGTTAAACGTAAATATTCAAACGTAATACATTTATCCCAAATTTTTGAGCTCATTCTTACATGTTTCAAAAAGTCCCGGACCCATTTTGACGTTTAATAACTCATAAAATAATGAAGATATAAACAAACTTATGGCATTTATTGATGGAATAACTTATATATTTTCCTTTTCAGGTTTGAATATCTTTACTTTTGTAAATATCGTCTGCGCGTGCGGTTAATTTCAGATAATTTCATTTTCCAGTCTAAATATCTGTACTTTTCTAAATATCGTCTGCTTATTAATTGCATTTTTCTATCTTTTGTTTTTGGCAGCTATTGCAATGTTATGGTTAAATGTGTTATGGTGATGGCAAAGATTAATGTGTGGTGTGGACTAATACACGACCGAGTCATTGGGCCATTCTTTTTTACCGAAAAGACAGTCTCATCAGTCGTATATTTAGACATGTTGGAAAACTTCGTATTTCCACAACTAGAAGAGCTTCAGCCACATGTCTTTTTACAACAAGATGGTGCACCACCTCATTGGGGTACCATCGTTCGTAGTTCTTTGAATGACCATTTTACAGGAAAATGGATTGGGCGAGGAGGTCCAATTCCTCGGCCACCCAGATCACCTGATATAACGCTGCTGGACTTTTTCCTTTGGGGATTTGTAAAGGACAAGGCTTACAGGAGGAGAGTGTCGAACATTGATGACCTAAAAGCCAGAATTACAACCGCAATAACCTATGTGGACGCCGACATGCTTGCCGGTACCTGGCGTGAAATTATCTGTGAGAAAATTGGCGTAAAGCAGATTGCAACATTAGGTTTCTTTTGAAGTCATTAAATTTTTGCTGAATATGCTTAAATTTTCTCATTTAAAAATTCAATTGGTATTAACACGATAATTACGAGCAAAATAAAGCAAGCTCTTTCTATTTCTAGCACTGGACTTAAGAAGCAGTTTTCAATAAAGGGGCTATATATGATAATGACCTACTATAAAGTATGAGAACAAAAGATTGAGTTTTAATCGCAAAATCGCAGAAAATAGGTATCTAAGGTAAAAAAAAGTGAAGGTGATGTTTCTCGTTTCTTGATTTTCATTAAAAATGAGCTGCGAATGAAAATTTGCTCTAACTTCATTAAGTCTATAGAAATGATTTCTCCTGAAAATCCGTATAAAATCTTGTTTATTGGGAATGACTGGTAGTTTTGGAATAAATATCCCAAGCGCCCTTGTCTCTTATTGTTAATAATCGTTGAACGGCTGTACTTACGGCATGATCTGTTTCAACTATTTATCATAGATCATTAAAACTTAAAATTATTTTTTGTTATCATAAAGCACACGCATTCTCCTTTATTAATTTTAGGATGGAATAAATGTCTTATTCTTTCAATAACTAATTTATTCGTCGAAATGGGCATTAGCCCAGAAGGGTTATTAGTCTCGAAACAGCACTTTGCGTCGAATCACTACAGGCGGCTGTATCACTTTTCAAATTGTTGCCACCAATGGCCCTGCGTTATATTTAAAGAAAGTAAATAATGAAGAATCTGCACGAATGTACGTATGTTTCTCGCACTGTCAAAAAACCATGGTACCTAAACTCGTCAAATTCTGAATAACATAATCCTCCACCTAAACATAGGAACCTGGAAGCCCGAATTTGGAATTTGTTTTATTGTCTGTTTCATATTTGGTAAAATTAACGAATTTTTATTTAGAAAACTCAATAATTTCAAATCGAGCGAAGGCAACACCGAGCGGCGGGAATAAAATATTTTTATCTCCAGCGCGCGAGACTGTCTATCGGAAATTGTAAAGATATTTTTAATATTTTTAGCCCAATGTGGCGTTAGCCCAAATGCTTTGGAAACTTCCATGTGTCTGTCAAGGAAAAAAATGCCCATTTGGTCGTAATATAAAATCTGAAGGATTTCAGAATTTTTTTTGGAACTAATTTTGAACTACGTGATATATTGACGGTACATAAGACCTATGCATAATATTCATAAAAGTTAAGTTTAGATTTAGTATCCTTTTTGAATAACTGAATGAAATAAACTGCCGAAAATAACGTATCTTGTATTACTGATTAGCAGTTCATGACCCGCGGTAATTGATATTTACAACTATAAAGAATAAATACTATTTTTAGAATAAAATAAATACCAAATGATATTGTGAGGTTATTTTTTTAAACTAACCAATTATTATGATTTGGATCTTTAACTTGTTCTTCCAGTATTGCTCACCAGAATGCAAATTAGTTTGTTAGTCCAAAGGGGCAATTTGCCTAGAAGGACTATTAATTTCATTTTAGCATTTTGCGTTGATTCACTAAAAGCGTTGTTTCACTTTTCAAATTGTTGCCACCAAATATCACAGCCCTGTATTATATTTAAAGAAATTTAATAATGAAGAATCTGCATAAATGTATGCATGTTTCTCGCATTGTGATCAAACGACGGTACCTAGAGCTATCCAATTTTGAATGTTGAACGTTTCTACCCTAATATGGGCACCTGAAAGCCCAAATTTGAAATTTGTTTTATTTTCGATTTCATATTTTGTAAAATTTTAACGAATTTTTGATTAAAAAAACTCAAGGATTTTAAAGCGAGCAAGGAAAACGTTGAACAGAATAAACGTTTTTATCTCCGCGCGAGACTGTGTATCGGAAATTCTAAAGCTAGGCTCATTTTAAAATTATTTTGCGATATTGTTGTTGAACTGAATTTTATGGTTTAAGTGCGAAGAAGATGGTATTTAACAAATAAGGGTAACACACAAAACGTTAAAAAAACGCTCCCTTTGGACGTAATTTAAAATCTGAAACCTTTCACATTTTTTATTTGTGTATTTAAGCTGAGATTTTTGAATTTAGAGACAGTATTTCTGGCCTTTCGCTCAATTGTGCTTAGATACCTGCCAGCTCTAGGTGTTATAACTATTTCGGCTTGCATGCTATAGCAGTCGATACTTTAAATTTAACGCTCCGTTAGACTGTTTGAGCCACTTTAGTATTTAATTATGTAGTTTTAGACTACTGATCAATGTTTTAAATTTATATGACTATTCTTATTTTATTTGCATCGCCAAAAGCAGCGGTTGCACATAGTACGAGCCCTAACCTATTTTGTTAAAAGTAGAATTTAAAGAAAAATGTTGTTATAAAACCTTCCAAAGTCTTTGTTAAGGTTTTAGGACTAAAATTCTATTATTAGACGAAGTATATCCGCATAATGTAAAGGAGAATTTGTCGTTCTATATTGTATTCTTCCCTGACATTCAAAAGTTAAATATGTAACTTTTGGCCTTTTCTTACCCCTAAGAGTATTTGTATATTGCAAATGAAAATCTTATATTTAAACTTACTGCTCTATTACATGAATCGGGTTATAAATTTATTTTGATTTTATCATGTATTTTGCATAAGTCACAATCACCTGCACGAAAAAAATTACATAAATTTATAACTTATTAAGAACATTACGTTTTTTTAATGGCCATGCTGTTTATTTAACAGCCGCGAGCTTTGCGGCACTCCAAGGGCCGGAAGTGGTGGCCATTTCATTATGGAAGCACCTAATGGGTGGCCTCCTTTGCTTCCTATGGAGAGACGGACATTTACAACTATGCCTTTTCTGGGATTCGAGCCCATCTCTACGGTAGTCAGGAACAGTAACCACTATAGCGGTTGGGCGGCATTCAGAACATTATATGCCTTTCTTATTTCACGTTTTCTTATCTGTAGGAATATTTTGATTTCTTCTTTCTCATACTATCTGAACCAGCGGCTGAACGATAAAGTCGTTGAACACTGGTAGTTCGGCCCGAGGTTCGAATCCCGCGGACGGGATGGCTGCATGGGCACTTTCGTGATTTTCCCCGTATGTAACGTGTGTGCGAGGTCACGTTTCTTTAGAAAGTCCTCCACGAAGGCATATCTCCTCTTTGGAAGCTAGACTTTAAGTACTTTACTCTAATCAAATAAACCAAACAATACTAAAACTCAAGTGACGGTCAAATATAGCTATGTTTTTTGGATGTTATAAAGATATTTTTGAATTCTAATAGCAAATTATTTATATGTTTCAATCTTATATAACTTACCAACTAATATAATTGGGTACGAAAGATCTTGCCAGTAAATTATTAAGTAAATAAATGTATGAGAACAACTTGAGTTGTTTTTATTATATCTCCACTGTCATCGTGTTGAATTACTTCACATCCATGCATAATTTTACAGCTATTTACATTTAAGGCTTCTCCGAACTTCTTTAAATCAATACATGTATTTTGATTTGGCTCGATTTCAGCAATTTAAATACTCTACTGTAGCCTTTTTCTGGGGGAGATCAGAGATATTCATGCGCAACACATTCTTTCTTTCCCTTTTTTCTTGTTCAGCTGAACAATAAGACTTCACACTGTTATATTTTTAGCGAATTTAAAACAAATTATATTTGCGCTACGAAAAATAATCTTTGTTTTGAGTTCATCTTTAATTTACATCATTTTAGTAAAGAGATAAAAATACTGCCATGTTCCAAATACAAAGTGTCATTGACTCTGTTGTTGTATATTTTAGTTTACGATTAGTTTGAGTAAACGAAGATTATGTTTACAAATTTCTTCAAAATAAACAATTTAAATTTTAAGAGGTATTTTAATCGGATTTTTAACGCGCATGGATGCACTGTGGCAATGTGAAAATAGAAATTTCATTCACTTTTTGAATTTCCGCATTGTTTTGTCGAAGGAACAATGGAAGAAGAAAAGAAACGCATATTGCTAGTATTAAAAGTACAGAAGTCATTATTTTAAGCCGCCTCTGCTATTCAAATTTTCCAACACTCGTTGATAATATATTTTTATTAAGTTACAGAATACGGTTCTGTATTATTTATAGCACATTAATACGTATATACTATAAATATTTATAGTATTAACGTTATATTATATTTATAGTATTACGTTACTATTACTATTTATAGTATTAATATTATAAATAGGGTTCTGTTTATTTTATTTATAGTATTACACGTTAATTACCTATTTCTTAAATTACAACATAGTTTTAAATAAATGATATACATATTACTGCTAAAATCATTTCTAATCTTGTCGTTACCAATTACAACTGCCTGACAATAGTCAGCACAAATCCAGGACAATCATCGCGGTACGGATTCAAATGCGTCTGCCGTTGGCAACAGCCTTGAGCACCGTATACGTGACAGGCCGACTTTACGTCAGTTCCGCCCCAGCTTCAAAAGAAAGGCCTCCCAAGGGGACGAGCCCGATGGTCTCCCACCCTTCTTCCTCTACCATCAACACCTCGAAAAGACTTTCGGTTTGCCACATATTTAGAATGCACCCATGTCGCACAGATACTATACATTTACAAACATCCATGCCTTCTTCAGGATTCGAAACCGAGCACTTCGGTACGGAAGTCAGAGCTACTAACCACTATCCTGGTTGGGCGGCACTATTTCTAATAAATTTATTATAAGAAAAATTAAAAAAAAATAATACTCTGAATTGTTCTTGCATCGTTTATTTATAAAATTAAAATTCGTGAATGAATTTCATTTCACAAATTAGGTCTAGTGTTTTATATAACATGAATTCTGATTATATTATTTCTGCCAAGTATAATTTCATAACGTTGGTGATTACTGATAGCAAATTATATGCAACTGAATTTGTGGCACCTTTCATAAATATTTCAATTAATTAGGCAGTAAATATGTATATTCATATAGCCCAGCAATTATTTAAAAACAATTATTTAAAAACAAGTTTTTGAATAAATTTTATATTAAGTATTCAAAAGATTCCAGAACCTTTTCAGTTTCGATACCGGATTCGAGAAATTTCTGGAACTCGTTACTCCTCTAAGTTTGGTATCTTGCAACAATACTGTACTCTAATAATACTCAGTTATTTCTAATTTCAGTGGACGTGTGCTGTACTAACTTTATCTGTGATTATTGGGGTTGCCTTAACCAAGAAGAAAAGTTCCTCTCCTAGCCCTAGCACTGGCTCTAGCAGCTCCAGCAGCAGTAGCAGCACCACTACACGAAAACCTCCAATTACCGTCATCGATGACCTCGACGACCTGCTAGTGCAGGCGACAGGCTGGAATGGAGGTGGGGGAGGAGGAGGAGGAGGTGGCGGATGGCCAAGCGGAAATGGAAATGGTGGCTCTAAAGCTGGCGGAGGTAAGGCGATGATTTAAACTATTTTTACACAAATAATCATACATCGATTATTTATTAAAAATAGAATCTTCTGAAATTTGCTCCTAGTATTTTGTTATTTTTGCAAATGAGAGATTAGTGACATATTTTCAATTTGATGCATAATTTTTATCTCATATGCATAGGAATTTCGCAGGGGATGTATGATATCCGTAGAGTCAGTTCTTAAATTGAGCTGGAACCCATTCCAGCCTTTCAAATTTTGAGATGAATCGTAATTTTAATCAGAGCGCACCGGCGCTTTTCACTTCTTGGTACGATGTAAAGGAAGAACTGTAATCACGAAAAATTTTAGGTATTTCAAAGAAAATATCTATTTTGATAGCTCTCGAATGCATCTGAATGATGTTTTTGCGTGACTTCTGTATGTACGGATAGAACAAAGGCCTCTTTTTCTCAAAATGAATTGCGAAATGAATTCGGAAGAGATTTTTTTCGTGACGTCTGTACGTCTGTATGTAGGTACGTATTTCGCTAACTCAAAAACATGTAGCCTCAGAACTTTAAATTTTGTACATGGTACAGCTATAGCATGTAGTTGTGCACCTCCCTTTTAATTGCAACCGGCCGCACCAAACGTATGTATATATATATATATTCAAGAGTAAAAAAATTACGCCATGCTAAAATAATAATACAAAACTAAAAAAGTAAAAGAAACCGTAAAAAAGAAATGTAAAAAATACATCACGTGAAAAACTATAAAAACTACAAAGGAAGAGAAAAAATCTCATGTAAAAAACCAAAAACATTTCTAATGTACAGAAAAAATACAAGGAATATTTAAACTATTTATATATATATATGTATAGAAACCCATTTTGTTACCCGGCTCGGTGAACTCAGTGTTTTTATTCTTATTATGTGGGTAAATTGTGCAGTTTTGTTGCTTTAAAAGTGATTGAATTGTGTTATTCTTATGTTCAGATTAAGGTTTTTATGCCTTTAGAGTTAATCTGCACACAATAGTTGTAGAATTACCAACAATTTAAAAGTTGTTAAAGTGCTACTAAGCCTAATGAAGCCGCGATTTGTTTACAATTCAAATTTAGTAGAATAGTGAACTAAGTCAGTTTCTGCACCAATTTCAGTGTCTTTTTGCCGAGTGGGACCAAAAGTAATATTCGAGTTTTGTGCACAGAAAGATCTGTCTTCCTACCCGGTGGCAGAATTGCTTGCTTTAGCGTAGAAACTGTAATTTTAAATGAAAAAAAAAAATTTTTTTTTACACTGTTGTTAATGTATTTGGTGTTTTAGATTTTTCTGTGTTTTACAATTTTTAATAAAGATGTTTTGAGTTTTTATGTACATTTGCCTTTCTGAAAAGTGAGAACTATATTGATTGAATGAGAAATATGTCTGTAATGAAATTCGAGGAAATAGTTTAAATGAAATGCAGCAAAAATATGTATAATTTAATAAGCTGTACAAGGAAATCATATGTGGTATTCACATCAGACTTTTTTACTCAAATGAACTGCGATTTCAACAGAAAATGTTATATATCTGGAAAATTTATTTTAATATTATGTAACCTTAAAAATTTATACTAACTTCTGAATGCGTGCGTGTTTTTCCCACGGAAACAAACCTTGGATGGATGTTGACACTTTTAAGCGAAAAAAAAGCTTACACTGACACGTCAAAGGCTGATTATTCATGAAATGCAACGAATTTATCACCGCGGGGAAATTGTTCGTTCCCAAAAGTACTGGAAACGATTACACTGGTAGTACACTTCAAAAACTAGTGACTTCCCACTAAAAACAAACTTTTTGAAACGATGTAGCGAAATACCGGGGATAAAAATTGTTATTTGCATACAGACTTGTGCTTCTTATCAGCTAATCCTTGCATCCGGCAGAAATTCCCCCCCCCCTTCCAGCTTTATTTTGCTTGACAACTAGAATTATATCAGCAGAGAGTGGTGGTCAGAAAGTTTTAATTTCTTCTTTGTTTTCATACCTACAATAGCCTTCGTGAAATATTTTCTTCATACTTCTGCTATTGGATATTTTCTATTCTCATCAGGGATGCCTTAAACCGTTTTAATTCCTTTTTAGTCTGCTGGAAAAAGAATGGTCTTTGTTTCTATTATCCTTGAAATAGTACCTTATATTGTATATTCAGCGTTTATATTCAGCCCAAGCCTGGTTCCGCTGCTTCTCAGTTTTTAGTGAAATTGTAACTCCAGAGTTCCATATAAGGCGAGACCCAGTATTTTATTTTATTATTGAAATCTGTTGATCATTCATTTTATAACTAATTAAATCTTTACTTATCTCAAAGTCAGGCATAGTTTTATTCAAAAATGATGCCAAAATAAGGTTGCTGTTTGCCTAATTTTGAGTTTTAGACTGGCATGCTTTCTTTTCAATTTTTATTTGCCTCTTTACATTTTATTAAATTTTAATTATTTTAATTATTAATTGTTTCACTGTTTTGTTAATAAGTTTAATTTTCTTTTCCTTGTTTGACGGCTGCGACACTGTTAATTTTAGAAATTAATCCTTGTCTACAGGCAAGCTAAGTAGGGAAGTATTATGAAACCACAAGCAAACTGTAAAAACTAGATGTACATTGCACAACAACAACAAAAAGAACACACACAAAAAAAGGGGGGGACAGTTCTATATCTCCCGTTCTACTCGGCCGACTGACCAAATTTAAATGGCGTTTTTCATGTCTCGAAAGCAGTGCGACTTAGGATATATATTAGATATATGTATAGCATTGTTTTAATATAGGTATTTTGACATAAAATCCGACTTTTTCTGAAATGATAATTTTTTCCCTATTTCGATTCTACGACTCAAATTATGTCTAAATATTAAATTTTGTAAAATCTGGTGCGAAATTTAAGGAGAAATTCCAACATTTATCTTGGCGCATAAAAGGTCACATAGTTCCTACTTTCAAATAATTTTAACAAAGTTCCAAAACCATATTTGACGTTAATATCGCTTTCAACAAATATGCCAAATTTCAAAAGGCGCCAGTATATAAATTCATGTATATGTTCGGAAATTTTGAATTAAAAAAACTCTAATTTTTTGCAGGTATGCTTGAAAATTCATCCACTTTAAGATGACGATAAAAATTTTATAGATTATAATCCAAATATTTTTCGAAAAATTTATAAAAATTATTTAAAAAATACAAATTTTAAAAATAAAGCATAAAAAATGGACGAATTTTATTTGGAATGAACTAAATTTCGAAATGTGAAAAGAAGAATCAAATAAGTTTAATAAAAAAAGAGAGATTAATAAATATATACCAAATTCAATTAACACTGAGGGGCTAAAATTTTGAGAATATGATAAAAAATTGTTATGTCATTTCAGAAAGAGTGCGATTTTGTGTCAAAATACCTATATTAAAACAATGTTACATATAAGTCTAATACATGTCCTTAGTCACGCTTTCGAGACATGAAAAACGCAAGTTAAATTTCGTCAATCGGCCCAGTAGAACGAAAGACTTAAAATTGTCCTTCCCCCCTATTTTTTTCAGCTGTGTATTTTAAAGCAAGCTCATTTTCGCGACCACAGTCACTGTTTTATAATCTGCAAAATTTCATAATATACTTAAGAATGCAAAATGTACATAACAGTTTAAAATTTCAAGCCTGAATATTCGATATAATTTCAATGTTTTTTATAACTTCCATGTTCTCTAAAGGTGGATCCCTCCAAGTCCAGGCTATTCCTGTTCAGATCAGTGTCATGCCACAAATGATGAACGGGGGTGGAAAAGGTGGCGGAGGTGGCTGGCCTAGTGGAAATGGAGGCGGAGGTGGATGGCCAAGTGGAGGTAATGGAGGAGGCAAAGGAGGAGGTGGCTGGTCAATGGGAGGAGGAGGAGCCGCAAAAGGAGGTAGGAAATGCGTATAAAAATTCCATAACTTATAATATAATGAAGTTTTGTCACCTGTTTGACAAATTTTATTAGTTTAGTGTCTATATATGTGTACAGGGTGTCCATAATTAAGTTTTTCTACTCAGAGCTGCCTGCAGCTGTAACTAGTCATCAAAAAAAGTGTCAAGTTTTGTATGTGAAGTAATAAAGAGATGGGAAAGAATTTAACATAAAAATCAAATTAGTTTCAAATATCGCCACTAGAGGGACTTCGAAACACTTGCAATGCACACGTAAATTTTTTTAGTACCACGTAACTGCAGCTGAAAAAACTGCAAACATTAATACGGAACTTCCAATGATCTTGAGTTTTCACACACTTATGTTAGTTAAGTTATAAGGTATTTCTCCCGCCTTCTTAGCATGTCTTCGTGGTGTAATGGTCAGCACACCCGACGCGTATTCGAGAGGTCCAACGTTCGAGTCCCGGCGAGGGCACTGTTCATTTTTCACATGTCTCAGCGTCAAAAATCCTAATGTCTCTACAGTAGCAACCGAACTAAAAAAAGGTGATGGATGATGATTCTCCACCACCAGGATTTGGCGATTGGGTTCCCTAATCCCCAGCCCCCCTTTAAAAAGGGAGTATATAAGGTATTTCTCCCACCTTCTTAGCATGCCTTCATGGTATAATAGTCAGCACACTCGGCGCGTATTCGAGAGGTCCGAAGTTTGAGTCCAGGCAAGAGCACTGCTCATTTTTTACCACTCTCAGCATCAAAAATCCTAATGTTTCTACAAAGTTCTTTTATCAAAACCCCGATCCGCGCCAGTGGCTTTACAGACATTTTCGAGTTTGAAGAGGCTTAACAAGTCCAATCACTACTGAAAGATTTCGAAAAATGATAATGAAACATGAAGCAACAGGTTGACTGTTCGTTCTCAAAGCGGAAGAAAAGCCCCCTACAATGTTAGTAGTAATGTTTGCGGTTTAAGTGAAGAAAGACAAAGGGTCAAATTTTAAGGTAGCTTTAGTGTTGATTGTATAGCAGAGACGTTCAATAGGCCATGTTCAACTCCTTGCAGACAAACTTTCGCTTGAGCAGCATTTTCTTCCACGTGATTTTGATGCTCCATTCCATTCTAACTGCAGTTTTTTCCTCGCTGATAGATGCTTTCGTAAAGGCCTTGGAACATCTTCTGGATGGACGAAGCGCATTTTATTTGAACGGCTCAGTGAATACTCACAGGCGTGGAATTACAATTCACAAATACTGCGCTCTGTTTTAAATGCTCTTTATATTCCCCGCAAGTGACGGTGTGGTGTGAATTTACCGCATCATTTATTCTGGGCTCACACATCTTCGAGAAGCTAACTTGGAAGGTTCAGTGACATGCTCGATCACTGGGCAAAAAATGTAGAGCTTTGTCTGAGAACGAAATTTTTCTGACTCTGTAGGTACGACAATGCCGTGCACGCACAAACTTAATGCTAGAAGCTACTTTACCGTTAGGTGTGTTAAGGTTTTGCACGGTGTGTTAAGGATATTCTGAAAAGAGATTCTCATTCGACCTCAG
Source organism: Stegodyphus mimosarum (assembly GCA_000611955.2). NCBI lineage: Eukaryota > Metazoa > Arthropoda > Arachnida > Araneae > Eresidae > Stegodyphus > Stegodyphus mimosarum. The sequence continues at coordinate 534,350 of KK114762.1, forward strand.
TCTATGCGATTTTTAATTTTGGATATTTTAAAATATCTGTTTAGTCGTTGCAAGATGCGAAAAAAAGATGAGGGGAAAGAGATTCCAAAGATATGGTACACAAGCCACGGGCATTGAAAAAGATTCAGGGTTGAAAAAGACCACGGTTGATTAAAATATCAGATACGCAGTATAGAGTTGAATGGGAGTCTACAGAATGGAACCACATCCCCTCAATCGAGATGCTGGGATGTGATGATGATGAATACAAATGTTCAACGTTCGTTCAACTTCGTGATTGATAAGGCCATCACAACGCTGCAAGCAAAAGCGATATTTGTCAGAAAAGGTAATGACACGTTGTTAATGCATCCATGTGCGTTTGTTGAGTGCTCCATTATAGGCGTTGATTTCCGTATTGTAGAGTCAGGGAAATACGAAACAAAAGTTGATATGTGGTGTACTTGGTGCTGATTACTGAGCTTTTGATGCTGTGCAACCCACATAGTGTACATTATGTAGCTGTACGATCCTTACAGTGATACGAACAAAATATCAGTCGTTTCAGGCATTTGTGCACAGGCGCCGTTGAGATCTTGCTAGTTGCTTTTGTAGCTGTCCTGGCCCTATCAATTTGAAATTCTCATAACAGTCATTGAATCTTGACCCATGCGATCAACATTTGAGTGATAAGATAATCCGAAGTTCCTCTAGGCCATGAGATTCTCCCTCAAGATTCTTCCGGATGTAATGATGTAATGATATGAGTTTATTCGAGACATAACAAACCTCCAACATAAAAGAACAATGAGTAAATGCCATTTATCGCTTCAGTCTTCCATTTTTTACTGCTTCAAGGCAGTATTAATTTTGCCTATAATGTGCAAAATGCTAATCATTTGCATATCCCAGCATGTTCTACTTTTCAGGTAGATTTCATGTTTGTGGTGTGCTTTCTTCCATGTAAAAACTTTAATGGTCAGTACTGTCTGTTTCGAGGGGAAAATATGAATCGACTGGAATTATCTCAAAAATGAATATTTCTCGCCACATAAGGCCGTTTAACCACTTTAAGAATCTTCACCTGAGAGGCGTACGATAGTTTGAGAGACAGTACTTTAATCTTATTTAATCTTAAAATACCAAACGTGTTTTTACCTGGCATCAAGCAATATTTGGAACATTTTGCTTGCAGATTTTGAAATAACAAAATAATTTTAAAACGTGAATAACAAAATTATTTTTAACTATGATGTAATAAAATTCTAATGATATTTCATTGTATGATAGTTTCTTTAATTCAGTTTTAAATGCAACTCCTTTATTCTTTATTTTAACTGATATTAATTACAGTGAGTCCTTGTTGAGCGCGGATTTGTGGAACGCTATTTCGCACACACACGTTTTCTTCGTTGTTTTTTTTAACTTGTCTAACATTGAAATTTCATTCATACGCGTTTTAGCTTTCACTCATCAGCATTTAAATACATTCTGGCATCCTCTCTGGCCCGATTCCATTGACGAAGATTGAAGCCGAAAATTCGTACAAATTGCAAACGCAATTTGTGGCGAAAGATTTTCAGACACGGAAGAAGGACACGTCCAAGAATTAATAGCGAAATGATGAATGAAGAATTGAATGTTCTCGTAACTACAGTTGACAGTGAAAGCAGTGATAATACACTGCTCAAAACAATTAAAGGATATTGTAAGTTTTATATAAAATAAAGATATAAGGGAATTTTTTTTGCCGAAAATGGAAGAAGAGAATCACAAATGCAAATTTTTCTGATTTTCAAACTGTGGAGTATGCTAATTTTGAGTTCGACGTCAAAAACGTCGCTTCAGTGGCAGTGAATGAAATTTGACTTTCAACTGAATGAAAGACAATGAAGACAAGGATGATCGGCATTCAGTGACTGCTTTGTTTCGATGAGTACGATGTCTCAGCGAAGTCATTTAACCGATTCAGAAGCTTGGAGAGTTGTTGGTAGGTTAGAAGGGGGCCAAACTCAAGCCGAAGTAGCGCAAACCATTGGAGTGTCACAAAGTGTGATTTCCAGGATCTGGAACCGTTTTTTGGAAACTGGAAGTGTAGGCCGAAGACCAGGGCAAGGTCGTAGACGGGCAACAACGCCCAATGAAGATCGTTATTTAGTGTTAACGGCTCGAAGACACCGAAATATGAATGCTACTCTTCTCCAACAACACCTTCGCTCGGCTACTGGTAGGACGGTTTCAACTCAGACTGTCCGAAACCGGCTCCATGGTGTAGGTCTGTATGCTCGCCGACCGATGGTATGTGTTAGACTAACATCAAGGCATCGTCGCGACCGCAGGGAGTGGGCAACAGAGCATGTGAACTGGAGGAGAAATGAATGGAGCAATGTTCTTTTTTCTGACGAGTCCCGTTTTTCTGTTCATCCTGATAATAGGCGTATTTTCGTCTGGAGGGACCGCGGCAGTAGGAATAATCCTGCGTTCGTGCACGAAAGTGTCAGATTTGGCGGTGGGGGAGTGTTGGTGTATGGTGGCATCTCCATTGACGGGCGCACAGACCTCTACATCATTCGAGATGGACCTCTGACTGGTCGCCGATATAGGGATGAGATCCTCAGACCTATTGTAGTCCCTTACGCTGCAGCAATCGGAGATGACTTCATTTTAATGGACGATAACTGCAGGCCACATCGTGCTAACCTGGTGGAGGATTTCCTTTTCGAGGAAGGAATCGTACGAATGGAATGGCCAGCGTGTTCTCCAGACATGAATCCAATAGAGCACGTTTGGGACGCTCTAGGAAGACGAGTTGCTGGCCGCCAACCACCCCCACAAACTCTCCAAGAACTGGAAAGAGCTCTTCTGGAAGAGTGGTACAGAATACCCCAACTCGTGATTAATAGCCTCATGACTCCATGCCTCAAAGGTGTTCAACGTTGCTGGCCGTCCGTGGAAACCATACCCCCTACTGAAAATGATTTCCTTTGAAGAAAACACCTTTTCTTATTCTTTTTTGTCATATGCACAAATTGTGTTTTTTTCCTTTTGTACACAAATGCGCAATAAAATGCATTTTTTTCTTCCAAACATGTGTAATTTATTCTCATATAGCCTACTACGTCTGTCGACCATGCATCAATCAGCTAAAAAGTTTCCCAGCCGCAAAATCCACCTAAAACCGCAATATCCTTTAATTGTTTTGAGCAGTATATATGAGATGATAAAACGCCGTTAGCTTCCAAGAAATCAAACGAACTGCTAAAAAGGCACAGGAACTGTCTACTTCTGATATGTAAAATGACTCAAATGAAGAAAGGATGCTTTGATGAGAGGCACTGAAAAATTCTGCTCTTCTACACGCGAAACTTTTTAAAGAGTTACGTTAGTTACTGCCCTAGGCGGAAATCACCACTTTAAAAAAATAATTGTATCACGTACTTATAAGTAATGACAAAAATTCCTTCAATTAATATTTGTTTCGTTTTTTCCTCTTAATTACAACAATATTTAGGTTTAAATCATGCATACATTCTTAGTCTGAAGTATATCAAATATATTTTTTTTCATAGCAAACTTTCGGAACGTGAATTTGCAACATGCGCAATGTATTAATGACGTAACGCTCATATTCAGCAAGGGTGTTGCTGTGTTCTATTGTGAATTATTTCATTCGTCTGGCAATATGATCAGAACAAGCCTACGAAATTCATCGTTGCAGGAAGAGAAAGATTGCGCCTATCGATGGCCACAGCCTTGAGCATTATACAGGTGACCGTACGACTTCGCTGATTTCCGCCTCCAATTTTGATGCACAGCACCACGACGTGACGAACCCGAGGGTCTCCCCCATCTCTTATCCTACCATCAACCTCTCGAGAGGATATTTGGCTCGCCATATATTTAGAGTACCCCCATGCCGCAAAGACACTATACATTTACACACATACATGCCTTCTCGGGATTCGAACCCGGACCCTTTGGTACCGCAGTAAGCTCCTTTAATCACTCTACCGTCTGGGCGGCTCTCGGCAAGGGTTTACTGTACCTATAAAATAAATAAATTTTACTTTTACTAATAAATAAATTAATACCGTAGCAATCTGAGTTGCGAAAAATTATATCAATGCATCAAGTACCAACGTTAAGAAAATTGTTTTACTTAATTTTTGGAAAGCAATTTAACAATGGAATTTGCCATGGACATTTCCTCTTACGATTCCAAAAAGGATGTTTTCTTTTGAGTAATAATTATGATTACACTATAAATTCTGAATTTAAAGGACTTGGAAGTATAAAATTAAATCAGTATTGTGGTATTTGATTAAATATATAATAAAGTACATTAATAATTTATTTAATCATTTTTTAGTATTTTAATAAATTCATCCTAATAATTATAAATAAATTTTATTCATTTGTTTACTTTAGACAGTCAACAGATGGCTCTAGCTCTGCTTGCGGTACCTATCAAAATCCAACAACCAGCCCCCAGCAGTGGTGGTAAAGGCGGCAAAGGAGGGGGAGGGGGAAATGGTGGGGGCGGCTGGTGGTAATCATTCAGAGGTAAGTGAAAGAAACAACTTCTTGATTGAAATTTTGCGAAGTTTTAAGTTTCCATATCTAAACAGAAATTATGAGATTTAAAAATATAGCGTCAGGTAATGTAGTTGAATATTTACTTATAATGGACATTTAGTTTGGAGATTTTTCCCTTTTAAATTTAAACTATGAAATAGAAAGAGCACTTAGAATATTTTGCCATTTAAAGGAAAATTGTGAAGGATATTTAGGTGATATAACTTTTACTATTAAATTTGAAAAATTTCAAACTTGCTTCTCGAAATTTTTCCTAAGTTCTGTTGCTGAAATCAGAACTTTCTATATTATACATAAAAGTCTTAATTGTTAGTTCCCCACAAGAATTTCTCCCTCCTGATTTCTACATTCAAAAAGTGGCAAATTTTATTGTTGTACAGAAAGTTTTCCCCAAAAGAATGTCCTTAATAAAATTAAAGGAAAAAAAAAATCTGACAACGGGCTCACCGGCCGCAGACCAATCCTCTGTTCGGCCTGCGTTTCATTACAAGTGATCCACGTAATCCACGTTTCATTACAAGTGATGATTCAGTCCAGAATTTCGTCCTTGCGTCGATATTCGAGCAGATAGTACAAGTCCGAATATGTCTGCCCTTATCTGCCTGAATCAGAACATGCGGCACCCAGCGACTGTACTTGTACGTCAAGTTTATGTGATACATCGCGCGACTAATGGACATGGCTCTAACGTCTGACTCCTTAGCAAGTTCTTGAGTGGTTGCATACTAGTCTCCTTCCACAAGTTTTCTCAGACGGGCCTCATCAGCATGAGTAGGCCGGCCAGAGAGCTCTGCTTCTTGAATGTCATAATCTTGTTTTTGAACTTTTGGTACCAAACCTTCATAGTGTCATATGATACAACATTAGTAACTAAAGCTGTACACATGATTTGATGACATTCTGTAGCTGACGTTTTGCAACAGAACTGGACTTTTTACAAAATATGAAATAGATAATAAAATAAATTCGAAATTCAAAATTCGGACAAATTCGAAATTCAATGTTCGGGTGGAGGATTACGTTATTCAAAATTTAATGGCTCTACGTACCGTCGTTTTCTTACAGTGCGAGAAACATACATACATTCATGCAGATTCTTCATTATTTAATTTCTTTATATATAATACAGGGTGATAATATTTGGTGGCAACAATTTAAAAAGTAATGCGCCGTTTATACGCCACAAAATGCTTTTTTTGAGACTAATAGCTTTTACTGGGTTGCCCCTCCCTCTTTGGGCTAATAATGAAGAATTTGCCTGTGTATGTATATTGTTATGAAATGCCCAGTTGCTGTAAGATAGCTTCCCCGCAAAGCGGGATTAGGGTTATCAGAAAATTCTTACCGATTTTCCCCAGAATGTTCTCAGAGGCAAGTCAAAAGCTACATAAACCCTATCTGTACGCGGAGTAGCAATTTATCATAAAGAGTATCTTGAGTGTGTTGAATTCAGAGATTAGCTTGAGAACGATCGGTCGAGTTGGAAGCTGTACTTTAGTGGCTTGCCGAGAAGCTATCTTCACCGTTATAGCCTGATAGCCTGAAGGCTGTGTTGCTGATTGTTTCAGCTTGTTTATCGTAGTTTTTCGACGGCTTTAAATGTGTCTTTAGAACTCTCCTGTGTAATACTCACGAATAAATTCTGTTTTTGATTTTTCATCAAGTGTTGTCACAATCACTCCAAATCCACGAACCCGTAGAACGCAACAATTAAATAGTTTACCGGGCATTTCGCAACATTGGCGACAAACCAGGCAACCCTGCCACTTTCTGGCAACTCTAACCCCGCTTTGCGCGGAAGCTAGGTTACCGCAGCTGGGCATTTCGAAACAATATGTTCCTCGCACTGTTAGAAAATGACGGTGTCTAGCGCCATGAAATTTTGAGTAACGTAATCTTCCACCTGGAACATGGGCACCTGGAAGCGTCAACTTTGAATTTCAAATCTGTTTTATTATCTGTTTCATATTTTGTAAAAAATTTTTATGACAAATTTTTAACAAATTTTAAAACAAATTTTTGATTAACAAACTTGACGATTTGAAAGCGAGCAGTGGCAACACTGTGCGAAAAAAAGCATTTTTATCTCTAGCGCGCGAGACTATCTATCGAAAATTTTAAGATAAGCTGTTTTTAGATATTTTCTGATTTAGCTGTTGAATCGAATTTTATGTGGCGTAAGCACTAAGGACGTGATATTTAATAAATAAAATAAATTGGCAAATTGTTAATAGCAAAAAAGTATTGTAAAGTCATCTTAGTAAGAAAACTGAATATTGATATTATCCATTAACTGAGAAAAGACTTGAAAAAAAAATATATATGCAAGACTTAACGATGCATCAGGAATTCTAAACATATACTGCTACGCTGCTTTTAAAATTTTTGTAATTTTGCTGTTGAATTGTATATAGCGTAAGTGTGAAGAAAATGATGTTTATTAATAAAGATTAAAAAAAAAAAGGTTAGCAAGACTGAGTGTAACAGCAGATTGGTAGACTGCAAGCTCAGCGATAGCGTGAAAAACTGGAAAATATCTTTTTGGGCACTCGTTAAAATCCAAAACCATTCAGAATTATTATTATTATTATTATTATTATTATTATTATTATTCCAAAGGGGCATTTTGCCCAGAAGGACTGCTAATTTCATTTGGGAATTTTGCGTTGATTCACTAAAAGCGTAAGCGTTGTTTCACTTTTCAAAATCATGCCACCAAATATTATCGCCCTGTATTATATTTAAAGAAATTAAATAATGAAGAATCTGCATAAATGTATATATGTTTCTCGCATTGTGATAAAACAACGGTACCTAGAGCCATCCAATTTTGAATGTAGAACGTTTCCACCCGAATAGGGGCATCTGGAAACCCAAATTTGAAATCTGGAATTTGTTTTATTATCGATTTCATATTTTGTAAAACTCTAACAAATTTTGATTAACAAACGCAAGGATTTCAAAGCAAGGAATGGCAACACTGTAAGGGGAAAGGAAAATAAAAATCCTTTTTATCTCCAGCGCGCGAGACTGTGTATCGGAAATCCTAAAGATATGCTTATTTTAAAATTATTTTGCGACATTGCTCTTGAACTGAATTTCATGGTTTAAGTGCGAAGAACATGATATTTAATAAAATAAAGGTAACACACAAAATATTAAAAAAAAAACTCGCTTTGGATGTAATTTAATGAAGTCTGAAACCTTTCAGATTTTCCTTTTTCTTTCTTTATTTATTTGCTAACATTCCTGAAGGAAAACGATTTATGTCTCTGGTCGCCTAGAAAAAATTTTAGTCAAAAATGTACGACAAATTGGAGTCACTTTTTTTTACACAGTTTTAAATCACTACTTGTTTTTTAAATATTCATCAGCGATCCGTTGACAGTTTTTGCTTTAATAATAGTATTAAGAAATATTTATGTGTTCAATAAATCATAAACCCTTTGATGGTATCAGACGTATATTTTAGATTTCTACTCTCTTATAACCTTGATGAGACAATAAAACAATTTTACACTCCTAAAAACAAAAATTACTTTCTGAACGCTTAGGCTTCATTTATTGCCAATTTAAATGCCATTGGTCACGATATGCTTTCCTTGATAAACATTTTTCATTTCTACTATTTTGAATATCAAACATTAGTTTAAAAAGTGCTTATAGTATAACATGTTTTGCATAATTACAAGCTTCCTTTTTGAATATTCTTCCTTACAAAAGGTGTCGAGCTTTGATATTATATACATAGAATTAGATGTATATTTAAGGTTGATTTTAAAGATTTAGTTGCTGATTTTATGAGTTTAATGATTAGTTATACGAAGAAATATTTATATAGGTAATTTCCGTACAAGACCGCTTCCGTTTAGTATCTACAAAATGCCGAATCAAATGAAATTTTTGTTTTCTCTGGACATCACGAACTGTGTTGTACCTATTCTGTGCAATAAATAATTTTCTGGAGTGCTCCTTTCTTCTCTCATAGCCTTTCTTGTCTCCTTTCAGCCCATCTCCAGACGTATTTTCTCGATTTTCACCCTTTAAGCGTCATTTGCGACCCCCTGTTTCTGTTGCAATTTTCGTTCGTCTTGAGGAGTATTACTATCCCTCTAAGTTTGTTGAAGCATTTCAGATTCACTCTGTATGTATGTTTCTCTCATTTTGAACAACATCGTCCTCCACCCGAACATTAGCACCTGAAAAACAGAATTTCGATTTTTTTTTCGACTTTTCGAATTTCTTTTCTGTTTTATATTTTGTAAAACGTTAACGAATTTTTGATTGAAAAACTTAACAGTTTTAAAGCGAGTAGTAGCAATACTGTAAGGAATAAAACATTTTTTTCTTCAGCGCGCGAGACTGCCTATCGGAAATTCTAAAGATATGCCGTTTTTAAATATTTTTAATCCAATGTGGCGTTAGCCCAAATGTTATTCTGAAAGTTTTTGAAATCAAAATCTAAAAACTTTCATATTTTATTTTATTTTTCCTTGGGCAAGAACTTAAATCATAAACGTTTACATTACGCTTTCATGTTTCGATATTCGTGCAAATGCAAGTGTTTTTCATTGAAAAATAAGCTGATAAACTTAGTAATGAGCTTAATTTCAAAATATGGTTGTTTAAAACGCGATAAACCACTGTGAGATAAGGTATTTTCCGTAAATGTTTACATAAGCCAATACTGTCGTATGTTCCTGTTTGATTTTCCAAAGACTGTTAAAACAGCTACAAGTCAAACATACACCCATGAAAAATACAAGACAAAGATTGTTTATACTAGAAAAATGTTTTCTGAAGAATGTTATCCTTGAGCAAAACTCGTAAAGTAAAAAACATCATCGCATTACAATAATAAACAAATAAAATTCTTCACTGATCTGCGAACTTTTACCAGTGTAAATAGTTAACGATCGTTTTTATACTGTAAGTAATTTATTATGATAATTCGCAATCTACAGAAAATTTTGATTTTCTATTTTATACAACAAATAGTATTTAAGTTTGAAAAATATCCTTCATACTTAGATATTTTTTAATGTATTAGTAAATATTTATCACTGAATACAAAATTTAAGTAACTGACTTAATAATTTGCAGATATTTAAGTATAGTTATTCTAAAACTAAAGAAGAGGTTCTTTTTCAGTTTTAGAAATACAACTGCATAAAGTAAATACAACTGCGTGTATTAGCAGCCCTCTCCTAGCTTTTGATTTCCAAACTTTGAAATGATTAAGAAACCACATTCAATATTTTCTGACTTTCGATAAATACAATATATCCAGTAAGAAATAAAATTTTTACCTTCTGCAAAAAACTTGTTTTAATAGATGGCAAATACTCAGACGACATTTGTTTGCTTTGATCATTTTACGAGGAAAAATGATAAAAGCAAACAAATGCCAAATAATAAATAGCTGCTAAAAAATTCTGTGCTGAGTTGTGTAATAAGGCTTCTATTTCAATGGTGCGATAGCCAGGGAATGGGCCTTGATCTTTCGCAGAAGCTTATTTCCAGACTGGCCACTGTTCTGAAATATTCAGGACGTTTAAGGTCTTTCTCAAAACAGTCTTCCCATTTCAATGTGGGTCTGTTGTTTAATCAGGTGCCTAATGATTTGGCTGAAGATAGCTTTTTAATGTATTATCTGGCATTAGAATTTTTTAGTTAATTACAGTAATGATGCGAAAGCTCATAAAAGTTGCCTTATTATATCTATTTGATAACGCGGTGCAAGATAAAATTCTGTTCATTTGATCGATATTCCATCACTGAGAAACCCTTCTCCATTTCAAGTTGCGCTGCTCAGACGTTCTGCAAATGAGTACCTATTTACTTTTTAGGCAAATAAAAATGATCAGCTGCATTATCATTGCACTGTTAAAAGGAGTATTGCCAAGCTCGTGATTTTATTTTTTCTCAAAAGAAAATTAACATTTTCTATAAGCATCTGTAGGTTATGACGGAATCACTTTTCTAAACGGCTATCACGCAACATTTTGGAAAAAAGTATTCCGTTGTTAGGATTATCTCCTTTTTCAGCTTTCTGCATGTATGTTAAATACAGCTTGATTTATGGTGCCAATAGATGGTGGTAGTAGCTTAAATTCCTTCTTACCATTATTATCGCCTGAACACAAGCTTCTCTTTCGTCATCTGCACTTCTTCAGCTGAAGAGGAAGTTCTGTATTTAAATCTTCGAAACTGGTCCAGAAAATTTACGAAAATCATACTGAATCTCGTTATCTTAACACCTCCAATAATTAGCTTATATTTGCTCAATAATGTGATTTTTAAAGTTTGTAATAATTTAATAATGATTTAAGTCACATATGTAAAATTCAGTACATAATAACCTGCAGTATTATCAATGAATTTCCTGTAATAGTTCACTCAGTCACTTTTCATGCTTTTGAAAAACGGGCCAAGAGAAGACTTACTAGGCGCAAATTTCTGTGGTACCACAATAGACGCACACTAAGCAAGTGGCAAGCTATGAACTTTTCTATTTCCTAACAAAGAATCTTCCGTTAGCCTTTTTAGGACAAGCTGTCTACAATAAACTCATCCAATGCATTTGGGAAAATTGCGCCTGCTACTGAATACCTTAAGGGGAGGGAAGAAAGCACCTTAACATTCTCGGCCGTTTCGGACGCTTGTGGTTGTTTGATTGAAAGGCTGTCTCGGGCGTTTTGCTCTTCAACGGGTTAAAGCTGGCATGGATCTTTCGCGCCAGTGGCAGAATTTGTGTTTAAATTACCATACGTGACTCGCATCTCTTAATTCTATATTAAATTTTGTTCATGAAAATGTAAAAAGAATTTGAGTTACACTAATGATGATTACTTTTGAAAGAAGGAAACTCATGCTTTTCATTTTTGAAAATGTCCTGACTAATTTTATTTGAAATAAATATCAACCTGGTTTGTACTGACAATTACATTAAAATTATATTGTAAATTTCAGTAAATTCAATACTCAGTAAATTTTCTCATATATTTAATAAAGAAGGATATCATAAAAATCATCACTACTCTAAGTTTTTATCATTTTTAACTTCGAATTACATTCAGATGACAAATTTTTAACTGATTAAATTTTTTTTACAGGTGTGAAAAACCTGATTTCGAAAAGCGAACGAATTAATGAATTAATCCCGATGAAAATGTGACGAAAGAAATTGTATCATGATACATATGGACTGTATCTGAAGGTTGCGAACTTCTTGAACTCTTTTAAAAAGCACTTACTGCATTTGCAAAGTATAGTATACCTTATGGAATGCTGTTGAGTGTGTGGAAGCTAAAATATAAACTTCTGTTATAGAAGATGGATAACTAAAGCGTGACAAATTTTTGTATTATATCACTGCTGACCAATAAAAAAATGGCTTAAGATGATGAATGCACAATGTATTATGCTAGATATTTCCGAATACGTCGCGAAGAATTAGAAATAAATGTATCATGCCCAGAGTTTGTGCAAGACACTTTTTTTTAAATATCATATATATTCATCAAACATCTTCATCAAAATCTGCAGTAAATTCGACTAAAAGAAGTATCTAAACATACATAAAGTCATAAACAACATAATACTATAAACAAAATACTACTGTGCAGTATTGATAATAAACTCATTGTAATAAAACTAATTAATACAGAGGATGTTTGCACATTTTTATTTTGCTAATTTTCTTTGCCGTAAAAAATTTTCGGCTTAGAATTTCTTTTAGCTGCAACTAGACTGCTGGCCACCCAAATTGCAACACCAAGAAAGACAAGAGATATCACAACAAAATTTATTTAGAAAATAACATGTTGACTAAGTATCAAATGATTAAATTTACAGACTTCTGTGAAGTGTGGTTCCTTCTAGAATCAGTAGCCAGAGTAACCGCCATTGTTGGAGTTCACTGATGCCACACGCCTCGACATTGATTCAAAGAGACTTTGGATGTGTTCTTGGGGTACAGCAGACCAAGCAGCTTCCACACGTTCCCAAAGTTGATCTGGTGTGGCAGCTTGGGATGTAATCTGGGTCAATCGTTCAGCAACCAAAGACCACATGTTTTCTATCGGCGAAAGATCCGGAGAGCGAGCCGGCTAGGGAAGCCATTCAATCTGACGATTGACGGAGAACCCTTGGACAATGCATGTTACGTGTGGTCGCGCATTATCCTGTTGAAATATAGCTGTGGGCAAGCCCTGAAGGTAAGGAAGGACAACTGGCTCCAACACCTCGGAGATGTAGCGCTGGCTGTTTAAAGTATCGGTAATGCATACTAGAGGGGTGCGAGAGTGATATCCAATACCGCCCCATACCTTAATACCCTATGCAGGATCAGTGTGACGGCGCATAACGCAGCTGTTCAGCCTCCTCTCTCCACGGTATCTCCAGACTCGAATCAGACCATAGTGGTGTTGCAGACAGTAGCGTGACTCGTCAGTAAAGACAATTTCATTCCATTCTGCAGCCCACATCCTTCTTTCATCGCACCATTGGCGGCGGAGACGTCTGTGGTTCTACGTCAAAGGTAGACGAAGCAATGGACGTCTTGCGGACAGACCACTCTGCTGTAAACGGCGTCGAATGGTACGTGCAGACACTGGATGATGCGTTACAGACTGAATGTGCTGTGCTATGCTTCGTGATGTAACTGAGCGATCCGTCACTGTCATTCGCACAATGTTTCTGTCATCACGTGAAGTGGTGCACTGAGGTGGATGCGATCGAACAAGTCGGTCCGTCGTACCCTCTTGCATCCAACTGTCACATATCCACATTACAGTTATTTTGTTTCGTCCAACACGACTGCCGATTTCCCTGAAAGATTATCCACACTCTCGGTAGGCCACTATCCTTCCTCTGTCGAACTCGGATACTTGATCAAATGATGATCGCTGTTTACTACAAAGCATAAATGATCATTTTTTTGAAAAAAATACAAGAAAAACACAATTGCCGAACTTGAAATCGTCGAAAACTCCAAGCCTTAAATAGCGCTTTGAAGTTGCGCCACAGGCGCGCGTAATGTGCGTCTGCGCTGAAATTCTAATCATTTGCATATCTCACCTCCGCTAATGCATGTTGTGAATTTCATGTTATTTGCATGCTTCCTTCAGGGTGTTGCATTTACAGTGGCCAGGAGTGTATATTTTTAAAACTATAAATTATCGTCTGTTATTTTATAGTTTTGTTTTCAAGCAAAATGTCGCTTTTAAAGCAGCAATGAATGGAAGGTTATGTTTGTGCTCTTGTAGAAGAAAATTATTCATACCTAGTTATTAAAAAAAGTTGCAAAAGCCGTGGTTTTTCGATATCTACGGTAGGTAATCTTATCAACAATAAAGGAAAAAAACTCAGAATTTAGCTTCACGTGAAAAAATTCTTTCAAATAGGTACCCAAGGAAAAAGTGAAATGCTTCGAAATTGCAAAAGTAAGATATTTAATGTTAAAAGAAAACCCGCTGAATCAAAGGTCAATTGCAAAATCATTAAAATGCTCAGTGTCAACTGTAAACGAAGTGATTAATGCTAATTTGAGTTTTAAAAAAGCGAAAAAAACATAATGTATCTCGTCTTTCTTCACGACTTATCGCGTAACGCAGAAGACGCTGCAGAATTCTTTATGAGAAACAATTATCCAGACAAAAATGCAAAAATATGGTCCCAACAGACGAATCTTTGGAGTACTTAAATAAACGCAATAAAAAGAGATCCATTTATTATCATCAATGAGGAGAAAAAAAATCTTAAAACATGGTTCAAGGAATTTAAGAAAGTATTTCTAAGAGATTTATGATTGTTTCTGGTTTTTCATATGACGGAAAGTTAAAAATAAGGAGAGTGGAGAAAAACGTTAAGTTCAACTACACATATTATGAAAAGCATATTTTTTACCCAATTTTCAAATATGAAATACGTTCTCTTTATACACAGTGTGATCAATCAATAGAACTGCATCAATACAAAGCAAGTAGTGACACGTCAAAATTTATTGTTAATTTCTTGCAAAAAAAAATGGAACAGGGAATAGCTATCACGGCCATAGCCTTCACTCATGTCCCTACTAAATTTCCTGATCTATCATGAATGTATTTTTGCGCTTTTAGACTTTTAAAAAGCAAGTTGTCCAAACGACGATCTACAACCTCCTTAGACTTTGGACTCTGTTCCACAGCAATGGGATAAAAGACTTTGTGTTACGCTGAAATTGCGCTGTCTAAAGATAGTGAAGAATAACAGTTATCAAATAGAACATTTAAAACAAAAAAATAGATTAAAATATGTCTGTAATTATCATGAAAATCATCTAAAAAATGTGCGAACAGCCTCTAGTACCAAATTGGTTTACTGCTTTATCAAAAGTTGATTTTAGTAATGTAGCATTTCATTGTTTTTATAAGTTATTTTAGTAGTTAATTAGTTAATTTAGTAGCCTTTCATTGTTTTTTATTCATTAAATTTTACTTAAACTGTTATTTATTTAACTGGTTTTTAAAGTTCGAAAGCTTTTCACAGCCAGATTTATATAAAGAAATTTTATCTAAAGAATCCGAAGCAATACGGAACTCCTACAGCAAAAAGTAAATTTATTTTAAGTGCAAACTCTACATTTTTTGTTTTTGTGATACAGGTTGAATTTACATATTTTATATTTCCTGTAGTCTCGAAAGTAAACAACACAGAGAAAACTTTCAAAATAAATACGAGTAGATGAAACCGGAAAGTTATCTGAAAGCTGCGAATTGACCTTACATAGAAAAAAAAATGTTGAGCCTTAGCTGTAAACAGCAAGAATGGAAGGAAATAAAGACAGAAAGGATGGATGATCATATAATGCTTTCCTGTCAAGAAATTTTCTGTGCCCACTTTCTTCTTTCTTCACAGAAATTTTCTTTCCTGTCAAGAAAATTTCTGTGATAAACATTTCGCTTTCCTGTCAAGAAATTTTCTGTGCATACTAATATGTAGATAAAATAACATTATTTCATTTTAATAAATGTGTCGAAGCTATCATGCATAATTAATACACATGTAGTTTTAAATAGTTGAAAATCAGTTCTTGCCGTTAAATATTAGTTATTTCTGAATGTATTGCATTATAATAAATACACTACAGTTTTTAGAATTAATTTTCTGGCTCTTCTTATTGATAATACTCATAGTACTTGTGGAAGATGAAGAAAGGTTAAATACGAAGCATTCAAAACTAAAAAAAGTTCAAAATAATAATGCAAGTTGCTAAAAACACTTTTAAAGGATAGAATACATCGAAGTTTAAACACTTTTAATCACAGAATGCATAGTCGTCATTGAACGGTTAGGAGCTGAAGAGTGCCTTCTTTTTCTCAATATGTCAACAGCGCAACATGTCAGACTTTGTGAAAATAAAGTCAATGAAAATGCGTGATATAATTACAACTAGAGCCAAGGAATGACGGTGGAGGGGAGTAAAGAATTGAGAACATAGTCTCTTAAAACAACTTAAATCGTTTGAAAGAATTCTAGGAACACTGTGAATTCAAAATTTCTAGTATAAAAATCCCAAATTGAGAAACAAAGCCATGCCACAGCTGGGAAACAGTTATGAACAGAATACATGAAAAAATAAAAATTAAAAAAATTGAAACGAACAAAAAGAAAAATGACGGCGCATGCGAAAAACCACCACCTTTATACGTTTGCTTAAAAGCCCTGATAAAACTTTTAGCCCTATATATCTTCGGTTTGCAAATGACCATCACACCTCACACACACACGCACACACGCGCACACGCACTCACACACACACACACACACACACACACACGCACACACACACACACACACACACACACACACATTCTTGAATTTCATTTAAACTTATTGGATTGAATTAAATCTGCTTCCTCGATAGCGCATAAATCACAATAGAATAAATGCTGTCTTTAAAATTCACTATATTCGTTTACAATAGTGACACTCTAGGACTAGGTTCACTTAACGGCGTTACATCTCAATTATTTTATAACTCAGAATGAAAAAAAAATAGGTATATCGTCTGAAGAATTATCGAATTGTGGCCACATGTTCTATGTGGCCACAATTCGATAATTCTTCAGACGATGTTCCACATGTTCTATGTGGCCACAATAATTCTGTGTGTATAAAAGAAATTAAAGAAGAAGAAGGAAAAAAAAAAGAAAGAAACAGTTTTTCACAGACGCTTCACTATTTCTCATTCAATTAATTCAGTTCTCATTTGGTGACTAGGCAAAAAATACGTAAAAACTCAAAATGTCTATATAAAAAATTACGAAGTAAATCTTAAACACTTATTTCCTCGAGTAAATTCCACAATAGATTAAGCGTGATTTAATTCGCAATAATAAAAGAAGGCGTTATCTTTGTTCTTGCGAACCTTAGTTTCTCTAGATTGGCAACAAATCCAATATTCTTCTAAGTTTCGAATGTAAACAAATATGGCCGCTGTAGCTAAAATAATTAGGCTTAGCCTCACTTAAACAATTTTTAAATTGTTGATAATTCTGCAATTATAACATGCAGATTAACTAAAGGCATAAAAACCTTAACCGGAAGATAAGAGCAACATGATTCAATCCTTTTTAACGCAAAAAATGCACAATTTACAAATATATAAAAATAAAGAAACTGAGCTCACTGAGACGAGTAAGAGAGTGGACATATATATACATATATTTTTATACTTTTGGTGCGACCAAAATAGGACGTGACATTTACATGTTATAGCAGTCCTATGTACAAAATTTCAACTTTCCGAGGCTACTCGTTTTTGAGTTATGCGACATACATATATGCATAAGTACGTACGCACAGACGCCACGAAAAAATCTCTTCAGAATCCATTTTAAATCAGTTTTATAATTTTTTGGGGAAAAAGAAGCCTTTATTCTCTCTTTAGATTCAGATATTACGCAAAAACATTAAATTGCATTCGATAGCGGTCAAAATGGATATTTTCGTTGAAATAAGATACCCAAAATTTTTCGCGATTACAATACTTCCTTTTTACTTTGCACAAGGAAAAAAAAAGCGAGGGACAGTTCTATGCTTCCCGTTCTAATGAACCGATTGACGAAATTTAACTTGCGTTTTTTATGTCTCGAAAGCGCGACTTAGAATGTATATTAGATACATACGTAGCACTGTTCTAACCTAGCTATTTTGACACAAAATCGGACTTCTGCTGAAATGACATGCCGATTTTTTTCTCCATATTTCGATTCTACGGCTCAAGTAATGCAGAAATATTCAATTTTGTAAAAGTTGGTGAGAAACTTACCGAGAAATTAAAAAATTTATCTAGCGCAGTTTTTTCAATTTGAGCCAAGAATAATACAGTGGGCGAACTTCTTAATTTATAGTAACCTATTTTATTTCCTCCTTTATTTTTCTGTGTGTACGAACAAGAAAAAGATGCAGAAAGTGCTTAAATCATATTTGACCATGTTATCACTTATAACCTGATAACAAATATACCAAATGTCAAAACGCGCCAGTATATAAATTCATCTACAGCTTGGGATATTTTGAACAAAAAATTCTAATTTCATGTAGTTGGGCCTAGAAATACATCAACGTTAAAATGAGGGCGGAAATTTTATGGGTTATAATTCAAAACTTATTCGAAAAATTTACAAAAATTACTAAATGATACAAATTTAGAAACTAAATCAGAAAATATCTGCGACTTGTATTTGGAATGAACCCAAATTTCGTACTGTGAAAGAAGGACTCAAAAAGTTTAATAGAAAAAAAGATATTACTAAATATACATCAAATTCAATTAACATCGAGGAGCTAAAATTTTGACAGCTAACGTTTTAAAGGTACTCTAACTTGGAACTTCGGCATAGAGTTGTAGAATCGAAATATGGAAAAAAGTTGGTATGCCATATCAGAAAAGGTATTCACCGATAACATCGCTGCAAAAACATCGCGGACGAAAACGTCACTGAGAAAATAACGCAAGGAGAAAACGTCGTGGTACAAAACATCGTGGGAGAAAATAAAGCAAACAGAAAACATCGCAGTTCTAAAACATCGTGATACAAAATATCGTCGTCGAAAATAAAGCGGTTCAAAAACTTCGCAGTTTAAGAACATCGCCGTCGAAAACATTGCGGTAAAAAAAAAAGCACCCTGAAATCATCGCATGACGATAACATCGCAGGCATGCGTTTTTCAGGCTTTAACAATTGTAAAATTTAATGATTGTTTAATAATTGTAAAAACTCGCATAATGATTTGTGAGCGCAAGATGGAAAGAAGGATAATTTTCATTTTTTAGTAGAAAGAATATATATATTCTATAATAATAAATATTCGCTGAAAATGTAAAATGGAAACTTAAGCATAGAAAACTAACACAACTTATAGCACTTAATTTTAAATTGGCATAGTTAACTAACAAAGGTCATTAATAAATTATTTTTTATATTATAGTTTTACTGGTAATTTTTCGTGAAAAGTACAATCTAAAAAAGAATAGAAAAAGAAAGATATGAACTTATCTATAAGTTATCCTGCATAAACTTATCTATAAAAAATTGCTAAGTTAATTATGATACTATTTTCTTCACTTAATCTGACACTCTTATAATGAAAATTATTTCTTGTTTTGTTTAAATTTCTTGTTTTTTAAAAATTTATTAGTTAATAAAAATATGAAAGTAATAATTATCCTTCTTTCCACCTTGCTCTTATAAATCATTATGCGAATATCCATTAACAATTATTAAAGCCTGAAAAACGCATGTCTGCGATGTTATCGTCATGCGATGATTTGTAGGTACTTTATTTTTTACCACGATATTTTCGACGACGATGTTTTTAAACTGCCAAGTTTTTGAACCGCTTTATTTTCGACATCGATATTTTGTACCACCATGTTTTAGAACTGCGATGTTTTCTCTTTGCTTTATTTTCTCCCCAATGTTTTGTACCACGACGTTTTCGCCTTGCGTTGTTTTCTCCGCGATGTTTTTGCATCGATGTTTTCAGCTGTAACCATCAGAAAAAGGTCCGATTTTATGTCAAAATACCTATGTTAGAGCAATGCTATATATAAATCTAATATATAAGTCGCGCTTCGGAGACATGAAAAAAACCTAAGCTCAATCGGCCCAGTAGAACGAGAAGCATATTTCGTAAGTGCACATCTGTATCGCTACAGAGGGATTGTCTTATAGAATGGACCAACGGGCTTCCAGTACTATTTCTGTCATTTCACATGAACTTTGCTGTGCTTTAAGCAAGATGCTTGAAAATGTTTTGCCATGCAATTTCCTGTACAAAATAATTAAAGCATCGGGGATTTCTTGTGAAAATTTTCAGTGCGAAGTTTGATCAAATGTAAGCATAATTATATATGAAAATAGAAGAAATTTTAGCATTTTTATTGTATGAAAAAGATGTTCTATAATAATAGCCAATGCACAGTTTTATTCAAAACGAACTTTCCTGATTTACATTCCTACACATTTAGTGTGTTAAATTTCACTAATAACTGTTCACTGTTAAATGTATTGCCTGCACAGGAAATATTCTTCAAACAATGAATTTATCTTATTCACCACGAATATATTTAATTTATTCACATATAACCTTTTAATGTTAACAATAGGAATAATCGGATCATTCACAATATGTATATTGAATCTTACACTTTCAAAGTCAAAGGAATGCATACATAGGGATAGGGATAGGGAAATACTAGATTCATTGTAATACTTTTAATACTTGTAATACTTGTTATTGTATAATTGTAATGCTTGTTATTCTCAGCTCTGTAAAAAAAATATTGGCTTGAATTCACTTAATCCACAATATTAGTAAATGCATAATATTCGAGGCTTATTGTAGTATGAGGCCTTTTCTCGGTATAAAGAGCGATAATATGCCACGAACATTAATTCGCATATCCGTGCGTGATAAGTTTCGCGAAAGTGAAATGTTGACGATTAAATAAACTTATAAAGGAAAGCACTACGATATTTTCTACTAAAATGATAGCAGCATTTAGACGCCTTACATAACTGCGAAACAAATTCAAAATAGAAAGTAAACAACAACATGCGCTCATACGCATAGCTTCAAAGATTCAGCGTCAGAAGAGCAGCAGAAGCTCACTGGTCAATTTTTGAAACCCCTTCTTCAGTGGCGAAACTGATGTGCACTTGTGAATGATACGAACGGGGGATTATAGAACTGTTCTTCTCCCCCCCCCTACAAGTGATCTTCCATTCTATAACGAAAAACCTTTGTTTCTGTATGTTTTATAAAGTCTTCGATATTATTTTGAAATATCCCATATATAAACCTAGATATAATGTATATATATATATATATATGCATTCATTCGAAAATGTAATTAGTTTAAATTAAACAGTTAAATTTGTTTCCAAAACTCCCGCTGCATTGCAAGTGAACCCAAATTGTGATGAATGGACAACACCGAAGCATTAGGCACCAATATATGGGAGGATATGTACACAGCTTTTGAGTGCATTCTTTGTTATTACGTTTTCATCACGATCCGTAGTGTCTTATAAGCATTTGTAAGTAGTTTAGATGAACTATGCATAAATTATACCTATTTGTTCATTACTAGATTATGAAAAAGGCCTTACAATTTAACGGTGGATAAAATGGGAGTTCTTCAAGTGTGACTTTAAAAAATAATATAGATCTGATAAGCACTTTAATAAGTGTGTTGGGATTTTAGTCTGTTGTAAAAATGGATGTTTTAAATCAAGTTACGTAAGAGCCAAATAATTTCCGAGTACCGAGCATACAGAATAGGAGGTAAGCACAGATAAAAGATCACGTTTTGCCACTGCTTAATTACAGGTTTCCTTTTTATCATTCTAAAGCATCTTTGTTGGGAAGAACGTAGCCAGACATTGTCCGCTCAGGGTCAAATCAGATGGACCAGCTGCGAAAATTAGGTATAAAATTCGATTGGCAATAATAGATAAGAGAACACAGGTGCAACAATTCTACCATAGAATAACATCCACCCACGTTCCCTTCAGTTGTAGACCCTGGATAACACAGGATTCTTTAGTTATTGTTGTTCCATCTCATTTTTTAGTGTTATCAGGGCGTTGAAATCTCGCGCCCAGGAGTTGCCGGAAGCTGACCGGATTTTGCTAGACGAAGACTCGCTTAAATTTTCGATTCACTTTGATCACGAGTTTTTTAAAAAATGGCTTCTGTAATTAGGTGGGGAAGTGGCAAGATGAGATTTGGGAACTGAGAAACTAAAGCTGTACTTCTAGTTCTCCGAAACAAGTATTTGCACTTGAACTTAAAAAACTTGCATTATTAATCTCTAAAATATATCAGGGCATTATTTTCCATTTTTCTTCGGGACTGAATTAGAATGCTTTTATTAGAAATTCCCGGAATCTGTAACATCATTAACATATATCGAAGAAACATTTTTGATATTTTACATTAAAAGAGCAGGAATTTTTCTAGTTGCGTGTGTTCAATTATAGAATTCTTAAAACTAACACAAATGAAACCTAATAACAGAAATCTTAAGGAAACATTTCAGAAGACGTCGTGTAACATATTTACTACTGCATACTTTGAGAAAACCATTTCATAGCTCAAATTAAGCAAACGACTCATTGGTTTTAAAAACTGAATTTATTATTACTATTTATTTCGGATTGGTCAAATATTCTTGCATTCTCAGCGCTTTTACTCTCAAGAATACAAAGAAAATTAGTAGTAAGAATGAAAAATAAAATCGCTGTCAGGGAACGAAAAGAAATTATTATGAAAAAGAACACGATCTTGGTTCAGATATGCACAGGAATGATGGGGAATAAGCACCTTTCAATTACTATGTAGACGCATTAGGTTACTTCGAGGCACGAGATATGAAAAATGTGCAATGCTCTCTCCAGGACTCGAACCTGGGCGTCTCTAATACGCGCCGAGTGTGCCACTTAAGCATGCTGGACGGAGGAAGAAAATACCTTTTATGCACTCCTTTTAAAGGGCGACGGGGGATTAGGGGACCCAATCGCCAATTCTTGGTGGTGACAAATTATTGTCCACCAACTTTTAGCTCGGGCGGCCACTGTTGAGTCATTAGATTACTTTGAAGCAGGAGACAGGAAAAATGTGCAGTGCCCTCACCGGGACTTGAATCTGGACCTCTCGAATACGCGCCGAGTGTGTTACCATTACACCACGAAGGCATGCTGGGAGAAAATACATTATAACTAAATATGTCTCTATCATCTAGTAGCTTACATCTTTCTGTTCTTCAAGTTTCATGCTGTGAGTATATTATACTTGAAGCGTCTTCATATCTCTTAAACTTCTTAATAATTTCTTTGTTAATTCGATATACGTCATTTATTCTCAAATTTTCACGTTTAATAAATATTTTATCATTAGAAGTTTCTTTTTTTTGTATCATATGTAATTTTATTACATGTTTGTAATCTTTCCTGCTTGTGAAAATAAAATAATTGAATTTAAAGTATTATTTCCCTTTTCATCAAGTTATATTTCAAGACAGTTCGGTAAACATTTAAGAAAATTCCTATTTACATAGATTAAAAAAATACGAGACGAATCTCTATTAACATTAAATGCTAGATACAGGTCATTACAAAGTCTTTAATCGCATCAGTAGTCTTTTTTTAACGCTTACGATTGTGGTCCTGATAGAATTTCAAATCATCTTCTATGTTAAAATGTTATGCTAATAACTTCAAACTTCTTTTTATATATCTGTCACATCATGGATAAATTTAAACTAGATGATTTAAACAGACATCATGCACTTCCAATTCATAACACCACCTCCTCCATCTTTTGCCGTGTTTAGCATTTGAAGTTTGCACTAAATCTGGTCAATTTGATACAGGAGTTAAATACAACTTTTTCTACAAATTTTCCAACATTTAATGTTGCTATTTCTTATAGAGTTTGATAAAAAGTCTGTAAGTTTCATATTCTTTTCACTGACGTAGAATTTTTACTCGCTACCTGGCCATCATAGAGAATCATATCAGATTATTATTTTAGCAATATCAGGCTCAATATATACTCCATTTACTTAATAAAATTCTGCTGCAATTTCGGGACTGGATTGGTTTGGATTATGGAAAAGGACTCGAGAGCTTTCTGCCTAGATGAAAAGATGCCTTCCGTGCGTTACTTTTTAAGAGATTACTTTTGGTTACACGTAGGAGAAACTCACTCAAACTCAAAAATTTGCAAGCACCAGTCCATTGGTCGGTTTGAGCCACCGGTGTTCAGCGATCTTACTGCTAGGCGGCTGGTGGGCTCACTACAAATTTAAAAGCTTCCAATCTTCAAATGTTTAAATATTTTTGATAATACTGAAATGCATTCCTCTAAATAGTTTCGGAGCTTTCCCAAGTCTTTTTTAATTTTACATTCTGTCGGGCTTTGAATAACGTTTCATTAAATTTACACTAAAAAATATTATATGTTTATAAAGTTCTACTGTCCTTGTGTTGTGTAGAATCTTGAGAAGTAGTGATTGCACTGAGGAAGGGTTAAAACTGCCCTTTATTAAGCTCTTTATCTCATTTACAATGCGTCAATTTGACGCTAACATACTACGCCTCAACTTGGGCGGTAACTGAAACAGTAGAATCAAACTTAAGAATTCAAGATGTTCACAAATAGTAGAATTACACTACAGGGCTCATATAATCCTGTAGCCTACAGCGCGTAAATGAGTCTAGTGGCAGCAAGATAATAGCGATTAAGCCTCTTCAAACCAGCAGTAACTACTTAACAGAAGTTTGCGTATAAGCACGCATGGCAATTCCCGAACTCTCTCTTTCTCTACTGGAACGTCGATATTTAACTTATTCTTCCACTGGTAGAATTTGCATTTCTTACGCGCGCTACCAAATTTAAATAGTCCGGCACTGACAATTAGGGGAATGAAGGCTTATAGGAACTTATAGGCTATAGGAACTTATAGGCTATAGGAACTTATAGGCTAGGCTTATAGGCTAATTAAGAACTAATTGCGAATTTCTAATCACATGAACTTTCTTGAAAAAACCATGAAAGTAAACAGTAAAGTAAAGCGAATTCTAAGAGAATGTCGTCGGAAAAGAGGACAAGAAAACATATTTCTACACATTTCTTGTTAATTCGGTAATACCGTAAATTTACATATCGTTTTTATTGCAGGTGATTTTATTTGCCATTTCTGTAATATTCGATGATCTCTGCGATAGGATTTGTTTGTTCTGAAGATAAAATATTAAATTATAATAAAACGAAATACGTCAATACGTTTTCGAAAGAAAATCCACGTTTCATAATTTCAGTCTTATATGCGTTTAAAGCTTCTATCATTATTATCGAAAACCGATAATTATGATAGGTATCCAATAACTTTTGAGTATAAAAAAGCATTCGATAACTTTTGAGTGACACTGTAGTTCTTTAAAAAAAAAACCTGTCTATCTGTCGAAGAGAATAATCCATTTTAAAATTTAAACTAAGCAAATTTTACCGAAGTGCCTGCATTAGAGTACATGTTCTCAACTGGGGAAAAAGTTCGCTGTCTGATGTGGAGAAGCATTCATTAAGTTTCAAGTATGAAGGTAAGAAGTAACTTCTACCACCATAGAAGAAATCTCCACGGAGGAAACTCCCTAAAGTGAAAATTTAATAGTTTGGGCACAGGCAATTTGTTTGAATTTATGTTGATAGTCTTAAACTGCAACAAAAGGCTTAAGGAAAAACTGGTTCACATCATCTGACTTATAAGAGTCCTAAAATTATTTTTACAGATCTCGTCGCAAACGTAGCGAAACCGATAGTAATATTTCCTTATTTATTAAATTATCGCAACATTTTTTTATATTGAAAGATGAATAAAAAATTTATATTTATTAAATTTAATAAATGTGAAATTTATATTCACTTTATTAAAATAAAATATTTTATCTTTCACATGCAGTTTCGAAGGGTCAATACTTTCTGACATATATAGTGAGAAGCGGGGAATGTAGCAAAAATTGTTGACAACACTGTATTAGAGATTTTGAGAAAATTCTAAACTGCATTAAAACTTCTTTAAAAATATCGGAGGAAAACCGAATTTCTCTTAAAAATAAAAGAAGAAAAATAATGAAAGCATCGCTCACTTTTTTTTTCAAGACTTCTTAGAGAACATGAGCTAAACCGATAGACTTAGGTCATGTGCCTCAATTATTACCGATTTAAGCAAATGATATAATTTACGATTCTTTTCCGTCTTTGGAATCTCCTTACTTGAGCTCCGATTAGATAAAAAAGCTCGAAAAAAACTGCTGTTAATACCCGAACACAAATCACTACAAAGCGCGTTAATTCCAACCATTAGTTAGAATGTCAAAAAGAAGCACGACGTTACCACAGTTCCGGTTGCCAGATTCTTCTCTCAACTCTTTAAAATAATTACAAGGCCAAAAGATTAATGGATGAGTCCTGGGCTCCAGATACTCCAAAACCATAGGAAGCAGATACTGTCCGAAATTAAATAATTAAATTGTTATCCGCCTCGTTATTAATGACCTTTTTATCATATACAACGGAATTTCTTACCTATTCGAAGGTCGTCTTCTTGCATGTTGTGGTTTCGATGGGGTTGAGATGTACCCTAACCTCTTTTCCGGAATGATCATTAATGGCTACAAATGGTGCGTATAATAAACAACCCAAAGGCAAAATCGTGAGATGCAAGGAAAGCGTAAAATTATATAGAAGTCTTTGGAGTGAAAAACAAGATGGAGATTTCTAACGTGATAGCTATTTACTGTCTTACGAAAAGAGAATCACATTTGACTTTCATTACGCACCACAAACTTTATTATGGTGTACCTACTTTCTCTTTTGGAAGTTATATTAACTTTTTAATTAGATCTGTTATTCTAATAAAAGGATTTTTTACTTTTGGAAGAGATTTTTTTTTGTTTTTTATTCAAAATATTCTTTGCATATCAAGTATGCCTCATGGAATGTTTATGCCCAAACAACGTCTCGAGCTTTGTTAAATCGCTTATTTTAACATGAAATAATCCCTAGGTAATTATTATTCAAAAATGTTTCCAAAGCATTCTACTGAAGCTGATAGCTTTTGTCTTTTTTTTTTTTAATTTTTAATGCGTAATTTTGGGGTTACTTAAAAATGTAGTGTTACTGATTTTATACTTATTTAGCTATTTTTAGTAGAATTGTAATTAAAATTGTTTTATTTCTCCATGCAATGTAGCACGAGACTTATTTTAAGAGAAAGCTACACCGGAAAACTACAAATACAAGAGCGCGTGCATTTCATATTTAATAAATAGATATCTCGTAATTGTACCATACTGTTGCATATACATTGTACTGTTTTCCTATTTAGAAAATCGAGAAAATGGATTTTACAAGAATATTCTCGTGCTTGATTAAAAAGCTTATGAAAGTCGGATTAAAACAGCTCAGCTCAGTTGTTGTTTTAAGCAAACTGTGTTGTTTGTTTAGTGCTGTTATTGATTACAGCGAATTAGCTGTGAGGTCGAATTAACTTTCTCTGTATTTTGAATTGAGTTATATTCAACATTTCAGTACTTCAAAATATAACTACTGTGAGATATTGTGATATTGTATGAATACCTATGAGAAAATATTTCAGCATTTTATTTTATTTCTTTGGAAAAGAATAAATTTTATTAACTTTTTAACGACTTGTGCATTCAATCCATTACGAACCCGTACGCACGCAACAATATAATTCATTAAAATGATTTCCTAATATTGCTTCTTTCTCATTTATCTTTTCTTTCTTAGTCGTCTTCTATACTCCTCCATTACGGAAACAATTAATTCTCTAAGCTAGCGCTTTTGTACCAAAGTTCCGAGCTGGCTGGGCTGGCCTATGTGAGCCTTATCGCCGAACGGGAGTTTGGCTAGATTGCCTAGGCCTCTATACCTTTCAATTATTAATTACCAATTACAAAATTTGAGAGAGAGTTTTTTCATTCGAAAATGAATGACGAGAATTTGGTGCCTTTAACCTACTTGCTTCATAGTATCATACATGGACAAAGATGAACATTTTTCTCGAAATCTTATGAAATTCGGCAATTCTTTGTCAGCTTCCTTCCACGCAACTCTTTGCGCATCGTCTTCATCTTCATTCACTTTCTCCTCCTCATTATTTTTCCCCTTTCCCAGAACATGGTCGATTATTCCTTCATCACACTGAAAGAGTGAAAGAGAGCTGTCTACATACATCCATACCTGTCCCTTCTCTTCACTAACACTAATCTTCTCCGAACATGTAACTAAATACCAGGTGTCTGAAACGAGAGCCAGAAGTGTTTTAAAGCAAAGAAATTTTTCGCCACTCGACTCATCATTTACGACCATGGTCATAGTTTACTACGACTCAAACTATGCCAAAAGGCCAAGTTTTTTAAAAATCGCACGGGTAGTTTTTAAAAATAGCTCTCAAAATTGTAGCTCCTTAATGTGATTTAATATGGTATATATCTAATATCTCTTTTTTAGTTAAACTTACTGGATTCCTTCTTTTACAATTCGAGATTTAAGTTAAATCCAAATAACATTCGCAGCTATTTTCTGATTTAAAATTATATTATTTTTTAGTGATTTTTAAAAATTTTTCGAAAAAACTTTTGCATTATAACCTATAAAATTGTTGCCATCGTCTTAAAGTAGATGTATACCTATAAAAAATTAGAATTTTTCATTCACAATTTCCGAAGATTTACGTGAATTTATATATTGGTGCGTTTTGAAATTTGGCATATTTGTTATAAACGACAATCAGCTAAATGTGGTTTACGCCCTTTGTTAAAATTACTTGAAAGAATAAACGATGCACCTTGTGCAAAGTTACATGGAAAGGAAAATTCGTTACGATAAATTTAAAATTTTATCAAGCGAATTATTCTTGGAACTAAAAAAAAGGGGGCAAAGACAAATTTTAAAAGTTCTCGGAAAGTTTGTGACCAAATTTTACAAATTTCAATATTTAGGCATAATTAGACGCGTAGAATTGAAATATGAAAAAAAGTGGCTATTACATTTCAGAAAACAGGCCGATTTTTTGTCCGGATACCTATGTTACAACAATACTGTATATAAATCTAATATACACTCGCTTCCAAAAGTTAAGTACGAAGATGTAAAATACAAAAAAATCAACAAATACTGCTTTCATTGACTCAAAATTCGGCAGGAAAGTAGCATATATATTTATGCATAAAATAAAATCAATAATTATATACAAAAATGAAATGAAAATTAAATTTTTGTAAGTTATCAGATAATGACATACTGGAGACTTAAACAGAATTATGTATAAAGTGAAAATAAACAGCATAAAATTAAAAAAAAAGGACATTAATAGGGTATGTGATCCCCCTCATCTGTATACAAAGTTTACACCTTGTGACCATGCTTTCAATTAGGTGGTCAACCACCATAGAATTAAGCAATCGCCATTCCTTTTGTAGAGCAGTTTCCAGCTCAATAAGAGTGGCTGGAGGTGGCAAACGTGAAGATATAGCACGGCCGAGAGCATCCCAAAGATTTTCAATGGCATTAAGGTCGGGCAAATATACTGGCCACGCCATACGCGCAATCCCTTCACCCTCCAGGCAGTCATCGACGATGTCAGCTCTATGGGGACATGCGTTATCGCCCCTTAAAACAAAAGTAGAGCCAACTGCTGCAGCGTACAATCTCACAATGGGTTCTTGTGTAACCCTTGGGCGACCGGCTAAGGGCCTTCGGAAAACTGTCTGTGTGGTTTCGAATTGTTTCCATAAACGTGAAATTACAGAATGATGAACGCCGAAGAAAAGAGCAACATCTGTGATCGACTGTCCTGCTTCAATGCGCCCCACAGCACGCCAGTGCTCAGGATCTTCCATTCGTCTTCTGGAAGTCATAGAAACACGTGTGTCTTGAAAACAAATTGTACGAAAGTTTTAAACACCCTCTATCAACACTTAATATCAACTTCTGTAACCTTTCATAAAGCTGGCTTCTTATAAGACTGCCTTTTTTGCATATATTTTTGCAAAAATTTTATCATCATAGTTAAAGTAGATGTATTTCTAAGCATACTTGCAAAAAATTAGATTTTTTTATTCAAAATTTCCTAAGACACTTGAAACAATGATCGATGAGCCCTTTTTTATTACGCTTGTGCACAGTGAAAAAAGGGGAAAGAAAAATAGGTTGCCATAATTAAAAAATTTCGCCAAGTGAATTATTCTTGCCTCAAACTGAAAAAAAATGAGCCAAGATAAATTTTTAAATTTCTCCATAAATTTCTTACCAAAAATTTCAAAATTTAATATCAAGGCATAATTTGAGTCGTAGAATCGAAATATGGAAAAAAATTAGTATGTTATTTTAGAAAAAGTCCAATTTTGCGTCAAAACGCCTGTGTTAGAATAATGCTATATATAAAACTAATATATCTCCTAAATCGCGCTTTCGACACATGAAAAACACAATTTCGACAATCGGTTCAGTAAAATGGGAGATATAGAACTGTTCCGTTTTTTTATTTGCAATGTGTACATAGCGCACATGTGCACACTCACATAGTTCGAAATTAAAAATTAGCGATTCTAACACTTCAAAGAACTTGTTATTTAAATTTCAGAAAGATGAAAATTATTTTAAAAAAATTTTAATGTGAAAAATTTTAAGATTAAAAAAAGTCCGATCGCCCAAAACGGTTAAGGTTTTTTCACGCTTTCGCTGAGCTCGCAGTTGCCCTCACGCCATAGACAATCCAATGGCAAAATTACAAAAGCTTTAAAAGAAGCATATGTTTAAAATTCCCGATAAGTGTTGGCATACATTTTTTTCAGTCTTTTCTCAGTTTATCGTATCAGTGTTCAATTTTCTAAGTAAGATGGCTTGCAAAACATTTTTTATCCTTTTATTATTGACGTTTTGTCCTTCATACTTAGCCACATAAAGTGCAGTTGAATAGCAAAATCACAAAATATTTGGAAAAAGTATATCTTTAGAATTTCCGATATACAGTCTCGCGCGTTGGAAATTAAAATGTTTATTCAGTACAGCGTAGCCACTGCTCGCTTTCACATCGTTGAGTTTGTTGAAAATTCTTTAAAATTTAATAAAATATGAAATATAAAATTCGAAATTCAAAATTCGTGCTTTCAGGTGCACGTGTTTGGATAGAGGATTATGTTATTCAAAATTTGATGGCGCTAGGCCGTCGTTTTTTCAACATACATACACAGATGCAGATTCTTCATTATTTAATTTCTATAAAAATAACACAGGGCGATAATATTTGATGGCAACAGTTTGAAAAATGGTTCGCCGTTTATAGCTGACAACGCGAAATCCCGTTTCAAGACTATTAGCCGATTCGAGCTGCTGCCCTTTTGGGTTAATAAACTGAAATATGATTTCTGCTTGTAAATTTTAATTTAACACTTGAAATGCTTTTAATCTGAGTAGTTACGATAGCCAAATTGAAAAATGAATCCTCCAGAATTTATATAAATAAAGTATAGAATAAAATAAAGGTATAGGTAAGGCATAAATATAAATAAGGTATAGAACAAAATCTTGTAGTTTAAATGAACTGCTCGAAAGGAAGAGCCAAATGGTTTAAAAATTTTTTGTACGAAGTTATTTCATCGCAAATTAGTGTCATATGAAGATTCGCGCACATATTTAATAAAGTAAAAACTTAATTATTCAGGACGTAACTGTGCATTTATATTTTTTTTATTTACGAGACTTACAACAAATATGTCTCTAAAGTGGCAATACTTTTTATTTAAAAAAAAAACGAAACAAGAGAAATGAGAACAATAAACACGCTGAAGACGTTTCCGTCGAGTTGTTTAAAAAATCACCGCGTTGTGCTCTCATCATAAACTCTTCAGCAAAACTCTTTGAGCTTTCCAAAAAATGCGGGTATAAGAACAGAAGACTAATCATAAAGATTCTCGAAAATACATTTCATCTTTTTGATCATATTTCTTTCACCATACCTGTCAAAATGCATCAAACTAGGTTAAAAGAAAATCTAGTTTCGGATCCAGGTATTCTTTTCCTTTGTGCTCTCTTTACAGCTATAACAAAGTAAGAATTCCTTCTAGTTGTGCAACCAGATTACAAATCTTCAGTCATAAAAAGCCTGTGAAGATTTCTAAATGATCGTTTTTGTACTTGTCGTAGGCAATTGCACCTTCCCTTTAAAAAATAAATCAAAAATACACGAAATCTTCGTGTTTTATGTGAAGAAGTTAAGTTTAGGAATCATAAAATTTTATAAATGAATGTCACGTACTGCTAACCCCCCGCTAGGAAAATCTAATTTTTATCAATAAAGCTGGAGAAAAAACTCTCAGAGGACTGCTTCTCTCCTTATATATTATAGCTCTAATATGTTGCTTTAAAAACTAATAAATTATAACTTCGCACAAAAGTCGAAACGGCACAGGTTTATTGACTTTCGTATTCTCGAGGATTCTTTCTTTTTTTCGTTGTTTGTTTCCTCATTTGAGACAGCATTTTTACGGTCTTTTGAAGGTCATTTGCTTGCAACCTACATCGAATACTTAAAAATTATATTTCCTAAAAAAATAACTTTTTCGAGGATTTTAAAACCATTGCTTTAAGTATTTTTAGATGACTTTTTAACGCAAATTATGTCCTTATTTATATTATAAAAATCAAAAACGGTTAGTCCTAAAAACCAGAAAATGAATTCACAGCAACTTATCTGTATTTATAGGTTTAATGAAGAGACCACTACTGTTCAGACACATTTTTCATGAAGGCATACATTCATTATGATCTGTTTAGCCTTTCTTTAAAAAATTTCAAGTGTTTTTACCATTTTTTAGCAAAATAAATGCTCGAGGGTGCAAAATAAATTATTCGAAAAGCATTTTAACATTACGAAATGTCAGCATTTTAATTCTTTTTGCACTCTTTATCAGCAATCAAACAAGTTTACATCATTTTGCATCTTTTATTTGGCTCGATATTCTTCTGCTCCTATTAGTCTACGCAAACTTCTTATCAATGAATCAATAACATTTTTCAAAATCAGGTTAATTATGAAATTTGCTACTTTTTGGAAAATGTCAGATATATCGCTATAGCACAAATACAATGAGGTTTTACAATAGAAACAAACAATAACAAAAAAAAAAGTTTCAGATTTTAACAATCACCTAAAAGGATTTGTTAAGGTTTTGTTTTGTTTTTTTTTTTTACGCCCTCGCTGAACTGGCCAGTCTACCAATCTGCTTTTACACTCAGTCCTGCTAACCCTTTTTTTGATATTAAATATCGTTTTATTCGCTCTTACGCCACTTACAACTGAACGGCAAGATTACAAAATTTTTAAAAGCTGGATAGCAGCATACGTTTGCATACGATGCAGTGTTAAATTTTGTTATATATTTTTTCACTCTTTTCTCAGTTCACCATATCAATGTTCAGTTTTCTTAGATGGTTTACAAACTTTTTTTAGTCCAAAGGGGCAATTTACCCAGAAATTATGAATTTCGCTTTAGCATTTTCCGTTGATTCACTAAAAGTGTTCTTTCACTTTCAAATTGTTGCCACCAAATATTATCGCCCTGTATTATATTTAAAGAAATAACGAACAATCTACATAAATGTATGTATGTTTCTCGCATTGTGATAAAACAGCGGTACATAGAGCCATCAAATTTTGAATGATGTAATCTTACTGCGAATACGGGCATCTAGAAGCCCAAATTTGAAATTTGTTTTATTATCAATTTCATATTTTGTAAAACCTGAACGAATTTTTGATTAACAAACTCAAGGATTGCAAAGCGAATAATGACAACTTTGTACAGAAAAAACATTTTTATGTTCAGCGCGCGAGACTGTGTATCGGAAATTTTAAAGGTACGCTCATTTTAAAATTATTTTGTGATATTGCTCTTAAACTGAATATTATGGTCTAAGTGCCAAGAACATGATATTTGATAAATAAAGGTAACACACAAAATGTTTAAAGAACATCCCTTTGGACGTAATTTAAAATCTGAAACCTTTCAGTTTTTTTTTTTTTTTTTTTTTTTTTATTTTTTTTTTTTTTTTTTGTCTTTTAATGATTAATGTTGTGTGTGTTAACATTGTTTATTAAATATCATGCTCTTCGCACTTATACCACATAAAATTAAATTCAATAGGAAAATCATAAAATATTTAAATACGGTATATTTCTAGAATTTCCGATAGAGAGTCTAGCATACTCGAAACAAAAATGTTTTATTCCATACGATGGTGCCACAGTTCGCTTTCAAATGTTTGAATTTGATAACTAAACGGCCATTAAAGTTTTACAAAATATGAAATATAAAATTAGAGATTCAAAATTCAGGCTTCCAAGATGCAAATGTTCGGATGGAGGACTACGCTATTCACAATTTTATGGCTCTACGTACCGCTGTTTTATCACACTTCGAGAAGAATTCATGCACATAAGCATATTTTTTATAATTTAATTTCTTTAAGAAATAATATGGGGCGAAAGTATTTGGTAGCAACAGTTGGAAAAATGATTCGCCGTTTCTAGTGAACGCAAAATCCCATTTCGAGGCTAATAGCCTCTTTTTGGGCTAAAAATTCATGAACTAGTCTTCACTCACGGCTCATGAGAATGTTCATAAATATGGAATGTCGTTATGGCATTCATAGCCTGCGCTTATTTAGAGTGCTTCAATTAATAGAATGAATTAATGACATTTAACATTCATTACATTACAATTCAATTGACGAATTACATTCATTACATTCAATATCAATCACATATAGCGCAAAAGTAAGTAAAAAGTTCGTTAGAGAAAACAGAAAAAAGAGAGATATTAAAGTTTGTCTTTTACTTGCTTTCATTTGTAAGAGACGATAACATATTTTTTTTATCACCGTTAAATCTCAAATGTCAAAGAAGTGTTGGTGAGATGAATACGTTAGCAAGACAGACAGTACTGCTGTAATAATTTAACCTCAGCAAGGGAAAATTTAAAGCGTCCTTCTTGTTTATAGATGAGGTACAACATAAGTTAGCCGCTTAAAAGCAATGGCGTGATTGCAAGGTTTATTATCATGTTTTGAGGTTAACCTGCACATCATCATTTGAGCCTACAGGTTTCAGGCTCTTTGCTCGAATCTCAATCATGCTTGGAATTCGAAAGGGAAAAAAAACATGTTTTGGGCGAGGAGCGTTACCGTTTTATTGGACTAATAAGGATTTGAAACTTTTTCTTTCCCACTGACTTATTATTATTCAAGATGCTGTCGATACTTTATTGTGGGAACATCATTAACCTATACCTCCGCAGTTCATGATCCACACTTGATCTTCATAAATAACATCCGAGTAACAGCAAAATTTCTGAGAGTGGCCAACAGGGTGGATCAGCATTTGGTCGCAAGAGATTTCAGTGGCTGATCTTAAGGAGTTCTAGTGATAAATAGATTTTCCCACGTAATGCGTTCACGTGAAAAAGAAAAGTTCAATGAATACGAAAAATTCAGCTAATCTTCCGTATCTAATACAATAATGAATTTTTGATTTCGTGACAGATATTTTGAACAGTAAAGATTACAGTTTCGATGCTCATTATGCTACGTGTGACGGGTTCTAGGGAATCTGAACATCTGATTTTAATTCATTTATTTTATTACATTTGATTATATTTGCAATGCTATAATTCGTAAATATGCAGCATTTTTATATCTTATTATTACCTATTTTTAATTAAATAATAAATATTGCAAAATTTATTTGTTTAAACACATAATTTATTACTCGAACTGATAGCTATTTACTTTTCAGTTTACCTTTTTTCCCTCTCATATATTTAATGCGCTTCCAAAGTGTTATGTATTAGTAATACTTATCATACTCACAATGGTTTGTAGAGACAGTAGGTATTTTGAAGTTGGAAACGTGAAAAATGAGCAATGCCCTCGCCGGGACTCGAACCTCGGACCTCTCGAATACGCGGCGAGTGTACTGACTATTACACCATGAAGGCATGCTAAGAAGGCAGGAGAAATACCTTATATACTCCTCCTTTTAAAGGGCAACTGGGGATTAAGGACA
The DNA here is from genome assembly GCA_000611955.2 of Stegodyphus mimosarum. Lineage (NCBI taxonomy): Eukaryota > Metazoa > Arthropoda > Arachnida > Araneae > Eresidae > Stegodyphus > Stegodyphus mimosarum. The sequence continues at coordinate 570,132 of KK114762.1, forward strand.
TCATTCGCCAAATCTAGGTGATGGAGAATCATCATCCACCACTTTTTTTAGTTCAGAAGCCACAGTAGAGACATCAGGTATTTTGAAGTTAGAAACATGAAAAATGAGCAATGCCCTCGCCGGGTCTCGAATTTCGGACCTATCGAATACGCGTTGAGTGGGCTGACCAGTACACCCCGAAGGCATGCTAAGAAGGCGGGAGAAATACGTTATAGATTTATAAAGGGCAACCAGTGATAGAACAAGGAGTTCGCTGAGCACTGATAATTCAACCGAGGTTCGAATCCAGACTAACGGGCTCGTTGCATAGGTGTTTTTGCGGATTTTAGTATAAGTAACGTGCATACGAGGCAGCTTTCCTTAGAAAGTCCTCCTCGAAGGCATCTCTTCTCTTACATCTCCGTATGTTTGGCATATCAAATAAACCAAACCACAGTGGTTTATAAAGGTACTGCTCGCTGTTGTTGGGACTAATCCGCTTGTATGAAATCAGAGCAAGCCTACGACATTAATCGTAGCAAGGACTCAAGATTGCACCTGTCGTTGGCAAGAGTCTTGGCCACCACATAGGCGAAATTACTTCTTTGCTCTGTTTCGCCTCCACTTTCGAAGGAGAGTACCCCGGAAGATCCGAGAGTCTTCCACTCCTCTTCCCCTATCATCAACCCCTCGAGAGGACTTTCGACTTCCCTCATAGTTAGAGTGCCCTCATACCGCACAGGCACTATACATTTACAAACATCCATGCCTTCTGAGGTATTCGATACGATAGTCAGATTCACTAGCCACTACCCCGTTTGGGCGACAAGATAATGTTTAAATTATTCATTCAGAATAGACCTCAATTGCATTAACGTTAAGCTTTGTATCATACAAAAGCTTGATATTTACAAAAGCTAAATTGCCGCATTTACGCTTAATCGTTATGCCGTGACAATAAGCGCAAATTAATATAAAGCATGATTTCTTGAAGAAGGATATTTTGATTGGGTTATACTTGACTCTTTCTATTTGAAATTGAATAAAACATAAAAGTTGAATTTTTTCACTTTCATAGTAGTACGAAAGGTGCATTTATTTATAATTTTAAAAGGTCTGTCAATTTAAATGAATGCACAGAATATCAGATTCAAAACAGAATATCATATTTTAATTTTTAAAGAATATATAGATAAAAATATAGATTTGTAGATAAAAAAGCTAAAAATGCACAGAGGAGTGCACTCGTTTAAAGGAGAGTTTTATGGACCAAGATTTTTCAATAGAACTTCCGTCTCTGATTATCAAAGAAGATGAGGTGCCACCCATAATTTCCTTTTAAGAAATTAATTCAACAATTAATACATAATCCCTAGAAATTAGATTATATATATATTTTATAAATTTCCCATATTAGCCCGTCATTTTACAAAATACCTCAGAAAGTTATTTAATAAAATATAACAGCCAACAGAATACAATACAAAAATGTTCGAATTGAAGGAGACCATAAAAGATTCAGAAAATAGATTTGTTCGGGGAATATTTCCATACTTATGCTCTATTTACAAAAGAGCTACGAAAATTATCTCAAGTTATTAATTAAAAAAGCTATCTCATTGTTCAATTGTTACTATTTAATAGAATATTACTGAATACTTAATTAATAGGCCAACCAGTGGTCGAGCGGTAAAGTCGCTGAACACTGGCAGTTCATCTGAACGAGCTAGTTTCTCTTAGAAAGTCCTCCACGAAAGCATCCTTTCCCTCAGGCAGATAACCCTCGAGGCTTTGCCGTAATCACATAGACCAAACTGAATATTTAATAGTTTAGAGAAACACTCTGCAACTCCAATTATTGGAACTGAATGGGGTCATAAAGAGTTCGTAAAATAGATTTATTTCGGCAATCTCTTTTCGAATTTTAAATATCTGATGTGAACATCATATGACTCCCTTGTACGGCCTATTAAATTATACACATTTTTTACTGCGCTTCATTTAAACTTACTTCCTCAAATTTCATAAGAGATATATTTCTCATTTAATCAATTCAGGTTTGACTTCAGGGCAAGGCAAAAGTACATAAAAACGCAAAATATCTTCATTAAAAATTGTAAAATGCAGGAAAACCTAAAATACCAAATACCGTTAAAAACAACTAAAATTAGAGTTTGTATACCAAAACAAGCAGTTCGGCCAAAACGCAAGAAGACAAATTTTTCGGGGCACAAAGTTGAAAATTCCACTGTAATTTTGGTCCCACTGAGAGAAAAGACGATGAAGTTGGTGCACCAACTGACTTAATTCATTATTCTACTAAGAGTTTCAAATGTAAAGCAACGTCGTTAGGCCTAGCGCCACTTAGACTTTTAAATTTTTTATAACTCTACAACTGTTGCACGCAGATTAGTTAAAGGCATAAAACAGCAACAGGAACATAGGAACAACAAAATTCAAGCAAAAATGCACAGTTTACCAACACATAAGAGTAAAAAAACAGATTTCATAGAACCGGATAAGAGGGTGGGTATATTTATATATGTATACATATATATGTTCGTGAGGCCGTTTTCAACAAAAAAGAGATGTGTACAACTAGATGTTATAGCAGTCCCATATACAAAATTTCAACTTTCTACAGGTAATCTTTTAGAGTTATGTGAAATACATACATACGTACGTACAGACGTCACAAAAAATCCCTTCTGAATCCATTTTAAATACATTTTACAATTCCTTTTGGAAAAAAATGGTTCTTTATGCTTCCCTTACGTATAGATGTCATGCAAAAAAGAAAAGGAAAAAAAAATCGTCTAAATGGATTCGAGAACCCTCAAAATGGGTATTTTCGTAGAAATATGATACCCGAATTTTTTTGCGATTACAATCTGTCCTTTATTTCGTACAAAGAAGTAAAAAGATTACTTAAAAGAAACCATCTATTTTTAAAATGTTTTGGAATCTGACATTATGTTTTAGAAAATCAACTGAACTTAGCCCAGAAATGTGTTGTGTAACCTGTGTTATGAACTTCAGGAGTTTAAAATGATTACAAAGTATTAATATAAAATACTATAATATTAAGCTTTTATTAAATTTTTGATTATGATAAGTAATAATCCCAAATGGTATCTTTTATTTTATATTTACACATGCACGAGATCCCACCTGATTGGTTAATTTGATTTCGATCCCACATGAACAATATATTATTTATTCATTTTAACTAAATAGCAGTTTACTTTAAATTGCACACCTTGAATAATTAGATGTTTAATTTCGACTTTAAATTATACTTATTTAAATTTTAGAGTAAAATTAGCTGAAAAAATGCATGCCTGCGATACATACCAGTATATTGGTTGGTATCAAATTGATTGATACTTACGAATTCATCTGAAGTTAAATAATAATTTGTTTGCTGTTTTAAATTTATATTAAATAATTAACTGTTGTTAATATTCTGCAATTAAGGATCATAATTAGAAATGATTAAGCCTCACAAAGCAGAATTTAACTTCCAGACCCAAAGACTGTAAAAGATAAATGCAAAGAACAAATCTGAAATAAAAGGGGAAATTAAGACTACAGAACTCTGAGATTAACGAATACTTAACGAGCAGCAAACAGACTATTTCAAGGAATTTACCTCCGTATATTTTTAACTTTATTTGAAAGCTTCCCCCCTCCCAAATCTTCGCTAATTCCAAGAAATTTTAACAAATTTCACTAATCGATGTTCGAATAATGGAGGCTTTAGCTTCACATTTATGTAACTTTCACGAAGTTAAAAAATATGACAACAGATGGCGCCAGATGAATGTTTCATCCAGTTGACTAAAAGAATGAAATTTAAGAAAACGTGTTTTCGAATCATTAACCGTACCGTAATATATATAATTCTCACTTTATGCTTACAGTTCAGCGACCTTTTTTCAGGTATTTCCCACTTCGATAAACTTCTTCTATACCCTTTTTCTCTCACTTCCTTTGCATTATTATAGGAGATTTCACTTCTCAGTCCCACCTTTTAGCATTGACAACTTTTTTATTTACTTTCTTCTTCTTCTTCGCTTGCTTTTGTAAAAAAGTAAAAGTGTGTGTGTCGGGGAAGGGACTCTAATGGGAGAAGGAGGTGTAAAAAATGGAAGAGGGCTGAAAACTGTAACTAATGGAGATCGTGAGGAGAATCCAATCTTTGACTAAATGTTGCCAAACCGGGGGGGAGAAGTTAATCTGTTTCTCCAACTGATATATTTGCCCGCGTTAAAGAATACATTCCTGTTGAGGAAACTGAAATGACTCAAACATTCTTAATACGTGTTTAAGTTACGTATTACTGAAAGCGACAATATCTTTCTGAAAGTAAATATTTTAAACTCTCAACTGAAACTGTTCAGAGAAGTATGCTCGGGTAAAACCCTGACCAGTTATTATCTGAAAGTATTATCTGCTCTTAGCTGCTGATATTGCATCTTTACTTCATTTTTTGAAAGCATGGGGAAATCCAGTACCTTACCAGAATTTTCTTTTGCCTTTCTGCTGCATTTTTTTTCCGTTAGAGACTTTGTTTCAGGGTTATTTATTTATTTTTTCAGTGAAATCAGCTTCAGTTTGAAGTTAAATTTTTCTTACTTAAAAAATAACAGAAAAATAAATTGAAATACCTGATGCGGACACCACATGACTTTCTTGTACGGCCCACTGAATTTCGCACATTTTTTGCTGCACTTCATTAAAACTTATTTCCTCGAATTTCATCAGAGATATATTTTTCATTCAGTCAATTCAGTTTTCATTTCTCGAAACGCAGAAATACATAAAAACTGAAAACATCTTTATTAAAAATTGTAAAATACAGAAAGACCCGAAACACCACATACAGTTAAAAACAGTTAATAGACCAATTCTTACAAATAAAATTACAGTTTCTAGGGAAAACTAACAAAGGACAGAAAGACAAAATTTTCAGTGCATAAAACTGAAAGCTAATAATCGGTCCCATTGGTGCACCAACTGATTTAATTCACTATTCTATGTACTAAGAGTTCCAAGCCTAAACAAAGGGCAGCCTTGTTAGGCCTAGCACCACCTAAACTTTTAAATTGTTCACAATTCTACAACTATTGCATGCAGATTAGCTAAAGGCATAAAAATCGAAAACTGGGTCATAGGAACAACACAATTCAATCACTTCAAGCAAAAATGCACAATTTAGAAACATATAAGAATAAAAAACTGAGCTCACCGAGCCTGGTAACAGAGTGAATATATATATGTATCTTTGGTGCTACCGATTGTAACCAAAAAGGGAGGTGCACAAGTACACGTTATAGCAGTCCGATATGTAAAATTCCTACATTCTGAGGCTACTCGTTTTTGAGTTACGCTAAATATATACATACGTAATGAAACAAATCTCTTCTGAATCCAATTTACAATCAGATTTGGAAAAAAAAGAGTCCTTTATTCTGTCCGTAGGTACAGATGTCACGCTTACATTTTTCAAATGTATTCGAGAAAGTCAAAATAGATAAGAAAAAAGATGGTAAAAAAAAGGTATTATGAAAATGGTTTCCGATTCACAAGATCGTCCCAAAATTAAGAAACTAAAGTACAAACTCCTCACCACCACTGCATATCTTTACTATGCTTACTAGAAAGGGATTTTGAAATTATAAGAAAGAAGGCAATGAAATGCAGTACTGAAGTTTAAACTAGTTTTTAACTGATATTTATACTTTTTATACAAAATAAATTTGCTTTGTTTAAATATTCAAGTTTTTAACAACATTTTGTAATCTGTATCCAAAAGCGTAAAAATACTTTGGTGATAGATCAGGAGATTTAGTAGGGATATGAGTGAAGAATATGGCGTTGATACCTGTTTCTTTTTCCATTTTTTCCAGGAAATTAACGGTAGAATTTAACGTGTCGCTGCTTGCTCTGTCTTAATGCAGGTCTACTGATTGATCACATAGTGTGTAAAGAGAAGGCATTTCATATTTGAAAAAAATATTGGGTATAAAATAAGTTTTTGATAATATGTGGAGCTGATATTAACATTTTTCTCATTCTCTTTATTTTTAATTTGCCGTTAGATGAAAAGATAACAACAATGATAAATTCCTTAGAAAAACTTTCTTTAGATTCCTTGAACCATGGTTTAAGATTTTTTCTTCTCATTGATGATAATAAATGGACTTCTTTTTATTGCAATCATTTAAGTACACTTAAGATTCCTCTACTGTGACAACATCTTTGCATTTTTGTCCGGATAAAGGATTCTCATAAAGAGTTCTGCAGCGCGTTCTGCGTTAGGCGATATCTGGTAGAGAAAGACAACGCACATTATGCTTTTCGCCTTTTTAAGATTCACATCAGCATTAATCACTTTTTTTTCTGCTGACACTGAGCATTTTAATGATTATTCTACTGTCCTTTCACATAGCGGAGTCTCTCTTAACATTAAAGATCTTACCTTTGGAAAATTTTAAACATTCGCTTTCTTCTTGGATACCCGTTTGGAAGAATTTTTCCATCTTGAAGCCAAACTTTGACGTTCGTTCCCTTTCTTGTTGGCTATATTACCTATTGTAGCTTTAGATATCGAAAACTTGTCAGGACTGAGTGTTCGCTGCATATTCTTGGCAAACATCTTTGTGAACTCCTTAAATCCTGATCTGGAACAGGGAGCTGAATGCAGCTATGTTCTGTGGTAGAATACTGTGATTAAGTTGGAGAATAACTGCACTTGAAAGGGATTTAAAATCCTCTTTCATTAAATCCAAATTATTTACAAACCACTTCCCAACTCGGGAGGGATACAGAAAGTAAAGACCACACTTGGGTCTAAAATGAACAGTCAAGTAATATTTAAACTAAAACTAAATAGAAATTAAATAGTCGTTGCTCGCAGAGCTATAACGCGAGGTTGGCCTCTAACTAAATGGTGCGTAGCAAGATTTACTAATACTGACGCACTTGGATTTATTTCAATAAGCAATCACGTAAAGAGCTATGGCTTAGAATTTAAATGCTAGCTAGTCAGGAGAATGTTGAATAGAATGATCGTGGTCTGAGACTAAAAGCTCTCTCACACTGAAAGGTTTCTACCTTTCGTTTAAATAGAACTTGGCTCCACTACAAATTAGCATAAAGCTGAAAACGCGCGCTTCTTCTAACGGGAAGTTGAAAATGAGAATAAATAGAAAAGAATAAATTAAAATAAAACTTTGTTAGTTTAACTAAAACCTTACAAACTCATGGCTTTCAGAATTTTTTTTAATAACTACATACGAATAATTTTCTTCGGAAAGAGCACAAACATAACCTTTCAACCATTGTTTCTTTAGAAGTGCCATTTTGCATGAAAACGAAAACTGTCAATTAGCACATGATAATTAATACTTTAAAAAATATAGCTGCGGTTAAAAAACAACTATACAAGAAGATCTACTTCCTTGCACGAAGTAAAAAAGTATTGTAATCACGAAAAATTCCGGGTACCGTATCTCAACGAAAATATCCATTTTGACCATTTGACCGTTTTTGACCATTTGACCATTTTTGCGTGACATCTGTACGTAAGGACAGAATAAAGGACTGTTTTTCCCCAAACGAATTATGAAACTGATTTAAAATGGATTCAGAAGAGATTTTTTTGTGGCGTCTGTACGTACGTAAGTATGTATCTCGCATAACTCAAAAACGAATAGATTCAAAACGTTGAAATGTTCTATATAGGACTGCTATAACATGTACTTGTGAACCTCCTCTTTTGGTGGCAATCGGCAGCCCCAGAAGTATGTATATGCATATATATGCATATATACCCACTCTTTTACTAAGCTCGTGAGCTGAGTTTTTTATTCTTATATGTTGGTAAATTGTGCATTTTTTGCTTTAAAAATTATTGAATTATATTGTTCTTATCTTCCGATTAAGATGTTTATGCCTTTAGTTAACCTGCATGTAATAGCTGTAGAATTATCATCAATTTAAAGGTTGTTTAAGTGCCATTAAGCCTAATTTTTTTACAATAGCAGCCATATTTGTTTACATTTGAAGCTTAGCAGAATAGTAGATTTGTTCCCAATCTAGAGAAACTAAGCTTCGCAACAACAAAGATAACGTCTTCTTTTATTATTGAGAATCACATAATGCTTAACTCATTCCGGAATTATCATTTAAATTATTAAATTATCCCATACATTGACTCAGCATAGCGTCCACAACAAATTCAGATTTTACGTCTTCAGTGTCTTTTTTCCGAGTGAGACCAAAAGTAAACTTTTAGGTTTGTGCACCGAAAAATCTGCCGTCTTGCCCGCTGGCCTAATTGCTTCTTTTTGCGTAGAAACTGTAAATTTAATTGCAAAAATAGTTTTTTAAAATTGTTTTAGCTGTATTTGGTGTTTTATGTTTTTCTATATGTTTCAATTTTTAATACAGATATTTTGAGTTTTTATGTATTTTTCCCTTGTCGCGAAGTGAGAACTGAATTGCTTGAATAAGAAATATATCTCTAATGACATTCGAGGAAATAATTTTATACGAAATGCAGGAAAAATGCGTATAATTTAATATTCCGGTTCAAGGAAGTCATGTGACATCAGCTTTCGTTTTCTACAGCAAAGTAAGATCGTCTAAAAAATGTGAGAACAGCTTCTGTATTCTGTTGGTACGTACAGATGTCACGCAAAAAATTCATTCAAATGGATTGGAGAGCTGTCAAAATAGTTATTTTCGTTAAAATATGGTACCAGAAATTTTTCGAGTTTAGAGTTTTTTCATTACTTAGTGCAAGGAAGTAAAAAGAGTTTGGGAAGGTAGAAGAATGTTTAAAAGCTATCTATCAAAAACATTCAGCATTAGGCATGTTCTGTGATTTCAAGCATGAGTGGTCTTAAAACATTTCTCTGTCTTAAAAGCCATAAATAAGATCAATCATAAGCGTACTTTTAAAGTATCTCATCAACACGAATCTGAGAATAAATATTATTCCCAAATACATTCTTCTACGTAAGTCTAGATACCATAACTGTGAAAATACACAGATGTCTCTAGTTTTGGATTTACGAATCTTGAAATATGATCATCTTTCATATTTCTTTATTGTGACTGAAGAAAATGAGAAAAATAAGAAGCAAATAATCTCGTATTACAGTAGGCTCCGTTTAATATGATCAAGTTTGTCCACGACTATTTTGATAATATTTACCGAAAGATTACATAAAAAGCTGAAAAAAAGTATGCTTCAGTCCGTGATATAATTTAAACTAATCAAAATATATTATAAAAGTAAGTGTACAATGTGCCTGCCAGTAAAACTCAGACACGAGTCCCAGTACAATCAAGGGAGTTATATGGTGTGGTAGTCTTCTATGCCCCATCTAGGAAGAAGGTTCCCGTTTTTACCTGAAGGGCGTGCTTTTGAAGATATAAGGGCTGGAAGTTTCGCCCTCTAGAAATTTCTAGAACAATCCAGAACATTCGAAAGCATTCCACAATATTTCAGAACATTCTGGATTGTTGTCGAATGTTCCGGAATACTCTGGAACGTTTGGGAGCATCTCGAAACATACCAGATCAGTGGGGAACATTTCAGAACACTCTCGAATGTTGTGGAATGTTCTGGAACTTTGTGGATCATTCAAAGCCTTTTTTGTAAGGGTCGGGCTACTCATTGGTAGGGGTATATAAAGCAAGTTCCGTCGGGAGTTCGAATGTCAGTTTCTTATCAGTGAGTGAACAGTGCGCACAGCAATGAGTTTCTTATCTGTGAAGTGCAGACGACCTGCCTCACTAAACTCAACAGTGATTTCTGCAACATAGCCACTACTGAAAACGTACTCATCGACCAAATGTATCCAAACATTTGTTCACAACTATACCAATCCGCAGTGGCTATTTCAAAGGGCAATTTTGGCAACTAAAAATAATATTGCCGACGTTATCAACTTTAATATTCAAAAGAAAATTCCCGGGGAAGAGAGAATATATAAATAGATTGACACGATGGTCAACGTTGAAAAAAGTGTTAACTTCCCTACAGAATCTTTAAACTCTTTGCAAGTACTTGCAATGCCATTGCACTATCGACTGAAAATTGGATCTCCGACGATACTACTCAGATATCTCAACTCATCAAAACTATGTAATGGAATAGGGATGGTCGTCAAACAGCTATCGAATAACGTCATCGAACCCGAACTTATGAATGGAAAGGACATAGAACACACAGTATTTACTCCCAGAACATCACTGCTATCTACAGAACTGCATTCTAATTTAAAAGACTACAATTTCCAATCAAACTAGCCTATAGTTTTACAATTAATAAAGCGCAAGGAGAAACTTTAAAACACTGTGGCTTTCTCTCGAGTAGGAAATTCGAAAACTTTGTACATATATACCCCGGAAGCATATTTCACATGTGCACATCTGAGTAGCCACCAAGGGAGTGGCTTCTAGGATAGAACAGTGGGCTTCCAGTAATATTTCTATCATGTCAAATGACCTTTGGCCCGCTTTAAGCAAGATAGATGAAAACATTTTGCCACGCAATTTCCTGTACAAAAAAAATTAAAGTATCGTCGATTTCTTCTGAAAATTTTCATCGCGAAATTAGATCAAATATAAGCAAATGTGAATATTTCACTACCTGGTTGAAAGAATTTGATATACAAACACATGTAGGATACTCCACAAAAGTTCGACTCATCAATTTCGGTTTCTGTTTTCAAGAAACTACGTTTGTCAGCATTCTTCACATCATAAAGTAAAAGTACGTACTTAAATTTACAAGTTCTATAACAGTTATGTAACATTTTGTATTTAAGGGTAATTGACTGCAAAATGGTACCTGTAATTATTATTTAAAATTTGTTTCAGTTACTACATTCAGTTCAGATGAAAAAACATATTTCTATACATTTGTAATAAAAATTGTCTTACAATTTTTAAATACAATTGTATAAGAAGTTTATTGAGAGTAACGTAAAATCCCTTAATAAAGTTATGCAGTTGCATATTACTATTATTATTATAATACCTGTATTTTGCATCTGCGTGAAGGAACAGTATTTAATCCAGATTCATTAATTATTCATAATTAACTTGTAGAGACATTAGGTTATTTCAAAGCATCAGACATGAAAAATGATCAACGCTTTCGCCGGGAATCGAACCACGGACCTCTCGGTTACGCGTCGAGCATGCAGACCACTACACCACGAAGGCATGCGAAGAAGGCGGGAGAAATAACTTACATACTCCCCCTTTTAAAGGGCGACTGGGATTTTGGGGACCCAATCGCCAAACCCTGGTGGTGGAGAATCATCATCCACCACCGTTTTAGTTCGGGCGCCAGTGTAGAGACATTAGGTTATTTCGAAGCATCAGACATGAAAAACGAGCAACGCCTTCACCGTTAATCGAACCACGGACCTCTCGGTTACGCGTCGAGCATGCAGACCACTACACCACGAAGGCATGCGAAGAAGGCGGGAGAAATACCTTACAAACTACTTAAAATATTATGAATGCTGTTATTTTGCAGAGAGAGACAAAGTATGCAACAAAAAAATGCAAATTTAAAATGTTACTAATATTTAAGCAGAATTATTGCTGTACTAAAAGGTACGAACATATTGTAAATAGAATTTTATTTTAATTAGAATTACTCATGGTCTACCAGAATTAGTTTGATGTTGCGAATACTATGACAAGCTGAAAAGAACTTGAAATTCATATCCACACATTAAAATATGGTTTCTAAGTGCTTTTTAGGAATTTCGTTCGTGCTGCTACAGTTGCATACTGTTATTTAAAATTTTACCTCTGTAAGTAAAGTTCGTTTGTATTAATTTCTAATAAATGATTTTAATTCAACATTAAACTACCTTTTAAAATGGTACAGATTATATATATATATATGTGCATACATGCACCTTAAAAATTACATTGAAACATTAAACTTGAAACTTGAAAACTACAGTCTAACTAACTTCCAGATTACTAAGGTAAAAATTGCGATGCTACTGTCATATTAAATTTGCCATGAATATTCATTTGGATTCTTATACATTGAGTTCAATTTCACATTTAATAACTGTTCACTCTTAAATGCATTGTCTGCACAAGAAATACTCTTCAAACAGAATAAATTTACCTTATTCACAAAGAATATACAGGGTGTTTATAAAGTCCCGGACCCATTTTGATGTTTAATAACTCATAATGAAGATATAAACAAACTTATGGCATTTATTAATGAAATAACTTATATATTTTCTTTTTCAGGTTTGAATATCTTTACTTTTGTAAATATCGTCTGCGCGTATGGTTAATTTCAGATAATCTCATTTTCCAGTCTAAATATCTGTACTTTTCTAAATATCGTCTGCTTATTAATTGCATTTTTCTCTCTTTTTTTTTTTTTTTTTTATTCTCCGACGAAGCATCCTTTCATCTTTCTGGCATTGTTAATCGCCATAATATGCGCATATGGGGATCTGAAAACCCTCATGAATACCGTGAGGCACAAAGGGATTCCCCAAAGGTAAATGTGTGGTGTGAACTAATGCACGACCGAGTCATTGGGTCTTTCTTTTTTACAGAAAAGACGCCACATGTCTTTTTGCAACAAAATGGTGCACCACCTGATTTGGGTACCATCGTTCGTAGTTCTTTGAATGACCATTTTACAGGAAGATGGATTGGGCGAGGAGGTCCAATTCCTTGGCCGCCCAGATCACCTGATATAACGCCGGTGGACTTTTTCCTTTGGGGATTTGTAAAGGGCAACGTTTACATGAGGGGAGTATCGAACATTGATGACCTAAAGCCAGAATTACAACCGCAATAGCCTCTCTGGATGCCGACATGCTTGCCGGTACCTGGCGTGAATTTGAATATCGACTTGATATTCTCTGGGCGACGAAGGGGGCACACGTGGAAGTTCACTGACAAGGGTCATGAAACTTTTTGAGTCTATCTAACCATTTATGTTATTAATTTTAATCTATCTTTATTATTTTATGAGTTATTAAACAACAAAATGGGTCCGGGACTTTATAAACACTCTGTATTTAATTTATTTATATATAACCTTTAATATTACAATAGATATAATCAGATCATACACGATATATATTTTGAAGCTTACACTTTCAAAATCAAAGAAATGCAAGCACTGAAATAAGAAAATACTTGATTTATTGTAAGACTTCGAATCCTTCTTAGCTCAATAAAAAAAATTATACACTTTAATTCTCTTAATCCACAGGTGTTAGTAAATGCATAATATTCAAGGCTATTTGTCATTTTCTCGATATAATGAGGGATGGTATGCCACGAACATTAATCCGAATACGTGATAAAAATCGGCAATTGAAATGTCAGCGATTAAATAAACTCATAAAGCGAAAGCACTATGAGAATTTCTAGTATTATGTCAAACATTTATAACTGCGGAACAAATGCAAATTAAAACGTAAACAACATACGTTCATATGCCCTGTTTCAAAGATTCACCGTCACAAGATCAATAGAAGCTCATTGGTCCATTTTTTGAAACCTCTCCCTCAGTGGCTACGCTGATGTGCACTTGTGAAATATGCACCCGGGATAACAAAATGAAAAATGTTGTTTATAAACAAGTATTGTAAATAGTTAAAATATATTTTCAATAAAAATTTTTACTTCTTATATTTTAAAGTTTATCCTTTTATTCCAACAACCACACAATCTCATATCAACTCCCTGAGGGAAGCCGAGTACCCCATTTAGCTTAATATAATATAGGACGAAAATGATTAAATATTTGTTTTCACAGCATTTTACTCGTAACTACGAAAGAAGAAGTAACTAATGGAGTGCCTGCAAGCGTTAAATAAAACTCTTTTATGAACTGCGTCTAATCTTCCTGGTAATTATTTGAGCGATATTGTACCTCTAATATTAATACTAGGAAAATTTCCTTATATCAGCATTCATACGGAATTTACAGATTTTATCTTTACGTTTATCAGAAAGTTTATCACATGGTGTGTTTGGATATATTTCAGAAAGCCTCTGGTGTATATCTTTCGTCATTTTCTTCTCTGATAACATTAAGTTAATTGCTAATCACAATAAGCTATGCATTTTTCCTGTTTTCGTATACAAGCAGGCAAGATTTCGGGATATAACAACAACAGTATCGATATTAACCAAGATCAGATTAAACAGCGTCTACTGTAACTGCAAAAGGCACCTACAAACTGGTAAAATTCAGCATTAGTTTAAAATCTCTCAGCAGAAGTAGATTATTTTGCTCAAAAGAGAAGTGTGTCATCGCTTATTTCTCCACTGCAAAGTGGAAATTAAATTTCACTATTTATTAAATAGTTCATTTTAATAAAAGATTGAAATCAAGCCATAAATGTAAATATTTTAACTTTGAATTGAACTCAATACGTTACGGCTAGTAATCGAAAACTTTAACTGCTCTGTTTCTAAGAATAACAAAAAGTCTAGCAGACCAGAAAGCCTTAATAAAATGATAAAACAGTTTTAGCAATTATTTAGTATTTAAAGAGAAAGCACTTTTCAGAATGACAAAAATACAGAATTAATTACTTCATAATAAATAATTTATTGAGGATAGCTTTTATAATTTTTTCCCAGCATGTTTTCTGTTCGGGAAGTCTGACTGATTTTTATAAGCAGTAAATTCTAAGATTCTTCTAGAAAGTTTCAAAACAATAACGCAATAAATTGAAACGTACCTCTAAGAATTATCTTTTAGGATTCACTTAGATTAAGCCCTTCAGATATTCTAACTCATTTCCCAAAACGATCAAATCTTTGAAATTTAAACGCTACATTTGAAATTTAATCGCTTCCGTAACAGATTCATTTTTGTTATGGCTTGTAAAAGATTACTGGTATTTCAATCGTCTTGTAAATAGAAAAATAAAAGACTCATGCTAATTATGTTAGTTTGATTTCTTATTATTATGATGCAATATTCTAATAATCGCGAACCCTTTAGAGATAAAAAATTCAGAAAATATTTAACTAGACTTCGATGACGTTCTCCTTCCCTACCAAGCAATCGACTTTGTGTTTTTACCTCTTTTTACGATGTATAGGAAGTATTGTAATTGCGAAAAATTTCGCGTACATATTTCAACGAAAACCTCCATTTCAACCGCTCTCGAAAACCACTTAAAGGATGTTTTTGAGTGACATCTGTACGTATAGACAGTATGAAACACTGTCTTTTGCCAAAAAGAATTCTAAAATGGATTTAAAATGGATTCAGAAAAGATTTTTTCATGTTGCGTGTATGTACGTATGTATGCCTCTTGTATAACTTAAGAACGACTAGCCGTAGACTGTCGAAATTTTGTATATGGGACTGCTATAACGTGCAGTTTTGCACCTCTCATTTTCATTGCAATTGTCTGCACCAATCGTGTAAAAATATATATTCGCACTCTGTTACCTGGTTCAGTGAGCTTAGTTTTTTTTATTCCTATATGTTATAAAAGGTGACCAGACAAAAGCCCACTGGACGAAAGCGCACGCGACAAAAGCCCACAAAAAAAAGCCCACTGTGATAATTGCCCACGCGACAAATGCCCACACCGACGAAAGCGCACATTGACAAAAGCCCATGCAGATAAAAGCCCACATTGATAAAAGCCCACACTGATATAAGCCCACCATGATAAAAGCCCTCACTGACAAAAACCCAACGTGCAAGTTAATAGTTTTCACATTTTTTCTTTTGTTTTTTAGTTACACAAATCAGATTCATCAAAAATATAAAACAATTGAATTAATTAATTTAAATTCGTAACAAATAATTGAACGATAAATTAAAGTAGCGGATACATTTTATTTTGGCTAAATTAAAACATTCTATGTATATCAAAAAGAAAATCAATCAAAATAAAATTAATGTAATTAAAAACATGTCAATGTATGCTTAACTTTCTATTATATTTACGCGACAAAGGTAAATGTCCCTCGTATAAATCCAATAAAGGGAGGTGAAAGGGAATACTGGTCATTCTACTAATTTTAATTCTGCAAAATTATAAGGAGTACGAAATGCATATAAATTTTCATCATGTACAGAGAATAATTTATGAATAATTTAACAGTTCAGGAAAATTTTATATATAATTCAGAAAATTTAATCTCTACATATAATAAAAGAAAGACTGTGTGTCTGTGTGTGCCTTTCGTTCGTGCTGCACGTAAGCTAATAGACCCAGGGCTACGAAATTTGGTACATAAGTGCATCTAGACAACAGCCAGTGCACCTCCAACCGATTTTTTCAAAATTCGAATGAGATTTTTTTTTAATTTTAAGTTTTCTGATGAAATCGTATCATTTTGAGACATAAAGGGTACAGGAAAGCGAGATTTTACTATAGACATTCCATTTTCACATCGTCGTGAAAAGTAGATGCTTAGCTATTATATGAATTTAAAATAAATTTCAATTTATATTTGTATTTCAATAAACAGATTAAATACGAATTTATTTACCAAAGCAAGCTTAATATGTTTTCAGTTTTTTTTTTTTTAAGTTTATTTTTAAAATGTTCTGTTTATTTTCCTTTGATTTTTGGGCACGTTCAACTTTAATCTTTCCGACTCCTTTTACAAAAAGAATTTTGGAATAATAATATTTTGTATTTTTTAAAAGTTTTTATATAAAGCTTCCGAATACACTTCTCACATCTCACATCTTTTAAAATGTGGTTTTGGCAACAGTTTTCATCCTGATTATTGCTGATAGATTTTTGATGAAATCGCATCATTTTTAATAGTTTCATTCTTTTAGGAATGTGGTTTTGGCAACAGTTTTCATTCAATGCTTTATATACTGGACTGCTGACTGTACTTTCCTTTTCAGAATTTTTTGTGTTTCTTTCTTGTTATTTATTGCTTATTTCACTGTTTTTAAGATACTGAAAAGTTTAGCATGATGTTTTGTTTTCTACTGGAAGTTGGTTAATTTATTTATTAGGATAATTAATATTTGTGTTAAAAGTTATTGCTTATTTCATTGTAATTTTTATAGCGGCTACATATAACAAATTTAATATGGAGAATTAAAGCCGAACATTCTATTTCAACAAAAGAGAAAAGCATCCTATTCTATTATAATAAGGAAAACATTTGTGTAAGCTATCAGAAATATTGTTTTAATAGTGAATTAAGAGCACGGTTTCAAATAAAGCCCGTTCTCACCGAGACTCGAGCCCGGATCACTGAACTACCAGTGTTCAGTGATTAATATCACTCGGCCGCTGGTGGGCGCAGTTTTCATTGTGCATCATTACATAAAATTCTCTTTAGCTACGTTAAAAATCGAAAAGGAAAAAATAAAATTCAAGTGTTTTTCAATTAAGAAGTTAATATACATTTACTAAATACAACAGAGGTCAATTTAATGGATAGCTGAAGTAAATATGTTGCAGCTTATGTAAAAGTACAATTTTTTAATACAACAGAAGAGGAATATAACATACGTATGAACACATAATTTATGATATTTGAAACATATAATTTTAAATAAATCATACTTCATAATGTGAAGAGTCAAAACTTGTATGGTTTTTTTTATTTATGCATAGTTATATATTTTTGTAAACTTTTAGATACTTATCTTTTTATATTGTTTTGTTTAATAATATTCAAGTAAAAGGTTGCTCTCACTGTAGGTTTGCCAATCTACGCAAATATTTCAGTTTATCTTCTTCTTGCTCATATCCTCTAACAGAAGTCGCAACCAAATCATGAAGTTGCTCATATCTTCTTTTTTTTTATTTCTAAACGACCTGCTTGTGCATTGGAAAGTAATAATCTCTGACAAGCTAAGTCTCTCTGCAGTCCATCAAACAAAAACCATATACTTGGATGACTGCAATGAAACAATGAATTTAAAGAATTATGGAAACCTTCACAACAATTTGTAGTCTTTGGTGATCGCTCAAGAGCTGCCTCATAGTGGTTCTATAACCTCATTGGAAATTGGGGTTCTCTGCCTGCTGCACCTTCAATATACGTTGTAAAAAAGTACGTCAGCACTTCATTATAACTTTCTTCGTCCGGAAACGTAGTTGAAAGTTGGTCAAAGATAACTCTCACGTCACTGATTGGAACGAAGGCTAATGCAGCAAGAGACTTTAATTTCAGTTTTATATTTACGTCAGTCTCATACGGAATTCTTAAACCAACGTTACTAATTTTTCTTATCAGACTTTGACACAAATGGAAATAGCAGCCTTTCACATCAGCCTCAGGGAAAGCAATCTTCGCTGCATTAATGGCAGCTTTCTCAAAGTCAAGAAGTACTTTTTCAGGCATCATGTTTGGAAGCAAAACCTTTATTATCTCAAGCATTCTATTATACGTGCCTAAATCCTTTTTTGGCAACAAAATATAAACACAAGGCGGGTAGGAATTTCCGACCTTTGCATGCCACGTATATAATTGGTAGAACATGCTTGGAACTTTATCAAAAGTTCCATCTCCGTATATTGAATCTTTTTTCAACTCAGCTAAGAGTTCTTTGTCCCCTAAAACAAGAATGTGCGATTTATATCATCAGCACCTGAATCGTACAACACCAAATTTAGGTACTTCTCGGGAATTTCGAAATTTGTATTTGATGGATTGGGCAGATAGCCTTCTTTTCTGTGATGCAACAAATTTCTTGTGAGAGAGGATTGTTTCGGAAAGCAGGCTAGCACATCATTGCTTAGGCCAGATAACACATTGCCTATCACATTACGCGGGGTAGCAGCAACTGATTTCATGTCTTCTCTCATTTGGCTTCTAGCTGCATTTGCTATAACTTTTTGAGGACAAGAATCATGACAGTGTTCAGTTGGCTCCTTCATTATACTGCCATCCTTCGTTTTCAGGAATGAATGACATCTTGTCGAACGATGTCGTCTGCATCGCCAAGTCACCACTCCATTTACAGTCAAGTCACCAAGTCATCGCCAAGTCACCACTCCATTTATTCGAAGCCCGAGTAAATCAATACTTCTTTGCCTTTCTGTGTTCTTGAAAACTCCATAGCTTGCACTGCCAAAAAGAAAAGGATTAATGAAATATAATATTTTACGTATTTATATACATATAAAAGAAAAGCATAATAAGCATAAAGTCTAGATTAATTAATTAGTGCTAAATTCTAAAGGAAAAAAAATTATGTACCAGATTGCTGAAAGGTACTTCTATAAGGTAGCAAAATCAAAGTATGCTTAAAATTTGCAGCCTTAAATTAAATATCTTTAAAACTGAATCAATAATATTTAAGAGTTACTTAACATTTTGAAATAAATATAACAAACATTTATTAGAAAACATTAATTTCCCACTTAATTTCAAAAATTTGAAGTATATAGTCATTTTTACTAAACATGGATTCTTTTACTTCAGTATTTAGCTGTAAATAGGATAAATAAAGACAAATTGTTTGTCTTTCAAATGAATTTAGCAGAAAATTAGGAGGAGTTAAAAAGCAATTTTAAACAAATACACCAGAAACCACTATTTGATTTAGTGGTGTATGTGATTATGGCAAAGCTTCGAGGGCTATCTTTCTAAGGGAAGGGATGTCTTCGTTTAGAACTTTCTAAAGGAAACTGGCTCGTATACACGTTGCACATGGGGAAAACCAGGAAAACACCCATGCAGCCAGCCCGTTAGCGAGATTCGAACGTCGGACCGAACTACCAGTGTTCAGCAACTTTACCGCTCGGCCGCTGGTGGGCCCAGAAACCTTGATTAAGAAAGGATTTTTTCTTTAAAAGAATAAATGTCTTAGAATAGTTTTTATGCAGTTTTACGAATTATTAAGAGTCTTAAAAGGAATGAAGCAAGAACATTTCATGAGACAGAAAAACAAGAACCTATCCGGAAGTCAAAAATTTTGAAATAAAGATTAACTCTTAAATGAAATGTCTTGATTAAGTTTACAAACACTTTATAATGGTAAAAAATGCAACAAGTATAGGCAGAAAAAGTAAATCCATTAAGTAAATTACAAGACAAAGCATCAAAACGCCAGAAAGTAATCAGATAATCCAGGAAAAATATCAAGTATATGCGAAAGCAAATTTTCTGTCATCGACGCATTTTCATGTCCTCTGAATGTTAAGGAAAAGATTGCTGATGAAAATTTTAAAATTGCATTAAATGAATTAAATTCATTAAAATATGGTTCGTTCATAACTGAGTCATTATAAAAATCATTAAAATTATTTATTATACCCCACTTATTACTAAACAGTTTGTAACATGCTACAAACTTCTTTTTTTTTAAAACCGTGTGGTTAACTTCAGCATTGAATTTTCGCATTTGTATTATAGTGCAAGTATTAATAAACAAGTCTGGTGTGTGTATAAAAATATTAAAATATTTTCCATTAATTAAATTACATATTCAAGTAATCCATAATTTAATCACATATCCAAGTAATAATATAAACAAAGATTTAACTGTTGTATCGTTATTTTAAGATATTCGCTAGGGAAGCTTTTGAATTGGAAATTCTAATAAACAGTTAATACATATTTACTTCTGCTATAAAAAGGGCAAAAGTGTTTGCCTAAATTTGCTCAGACTATATAAATGTAAATAAGTAAAATACGATAACAGATACAATAACATATCCTACTGGCATAATTTAGTGAGCTAGTAAATGAGAAAGATTTCGGATGAAAGGATTAAGAAAACTCTTGATAAAAATTCTTTGAATTTGATGGGAAAAGCAGTCTAAGCAATACATAGTCTGAAGTAAAAAATAATAAATAATTAATATATAAATAAATTAAAAAATGCTTTCATGTAAACAAATAAAATGAGAAAAATATAGAATAAAAATTTTAAAGAAAATTCTCAGTAGCATTGATAAAATTTTCTTTCTTAACTTTAAAAATATTGCTTTTTTAAATATCCCATCATGAATTAAAGCTATCAGTAAGCTCGTCTTCCTTTATAATTAAAACGCATCTGGTAATTTCATAATGATAATTTATGTACTGTGGGTACACCAAATGTGAAAATAAGATCCTATTTTTAAACTTGCGGTAAAGTTCTGAAAGAAGAACATTTTTCTTCTTTTAAAGAACGTAACTTATATTTTATAAGAATATAATTTTTATTTTTATTTTATGACAACTGTATAACTTTTAACCTTTCTCGGACAACAAACAGCACAGTTATTTCTCAATACATTAAATTCTTTTCAAATAACATGCATACTTCGTTTCTTTAAAAATTTAATATAAGAAGCTATTTTCCACCCTGCTTGCTAAATATATCTTTAAAATTTCTCTGAAAATTGTAATATGCGTTAAAATTATGAATATTTTTATTGTTATTTTTTAAATTATTAAAATTGGCAGTTACTAATATAAAAATACATAAGATCATGATAAATATACTCGTTGAAATTCAAATTAATTAAAAATAAATTAAAAAGAATTAATTTTTAAAAAGACGTATCAAAATAAACTTGAAAGTTTTATTATGGTTAAAGATGTAAAGAAATGCTAATGTGTATTAAGAGCAAACATGAGTCTATTAAGCTACTGTAATTTCAGATTGCGCAGAACATTGAATTATGAAAAACCCTAACTATACGTAAAGGTCAAAACCAATTATTATTCTCATAAATACAATAAAACAGTTAGAACTTTTAATAATAGGATTTTTTTATTCTTCAAACAATAACGTACTTATTGTTGCTTGAGTAATTTATATAAATATTTTTTTAATTACTAACTCAAGTAGGTTATACCTTTATATGTATATATAGGTATAACCTACTTGAGTTAGTAATTAAAAAATATTTATGTTACTTAGTACTAGACACATCTCAGGAAATCATTTGCTTCTATTTAAAAAGTCCCAACATTTCACTGGTTCAAAGATTTTAATGATAATTATTTTCAGTTATATCGAATATCAAAATCATTTCAAGTTTAAATCAACCCTGATAAAACTAATTAGATAAAATATATTTTGCGCTTTGCACATACATTATTGCTGAGAATTTTGTCTTATTTTTATTGCATTACATAAGCAACTTTTATTGCAGTAAAGGATCTTTCTGATAATTAGCAAGTAGTTACAAATACATTCTAAATGAATAAATCTACTTGAATGAATAAAAAATCACTTACCTCAGATTTTATTAAAAACGGGTAGAAATCCTAGGGAGACGTAATTTGGTGCTGGCTACGAAATCGAAAGTTCTCAACTAGTATCCGAACGTCAGTCACTCTTGAGTTGTGGGAATAAATGTGGTAAACATTATTTATTGCGAGTATGCCAGAATGAGTAAACCAGTATGGTCATTAACGCTGAACTGTAAGCTGGAAAAAAATAGTTGTACTGTAAACAAATCCATCCCCGGGAGGCTGAGAAAAGTCGTTGTGCAAATTCATTTTCTAGGAAACTATCATTTTTAGCATAGTAATTCGAAGATGAATTCCAAGCGCCACATGCTGGAGGTTGCAGGCATATGTAAACTTTCATATAAGCTTATAGCTTTTGTCTGCAAAGTCACATTGAGAAATGAAATAAAAATAACACAGATAAAAATAAAAATCTCTCTTCGAACGAAAGAAATTTTTGGCAATGGAGATTAAGGATTTCTTTCATACATTTCTTGAAATAGGCATCTAATTTGATTTTAAATAATAACAATTAAATAAAGGGAATGCTACTTTTAGTCAGCATACCTAAGTCCAAGAAGTTACTACTTGAAGGCATTTTAATTCATGAACGAAGAGAGAATTAAAATATTCCATCCTAGGTGTAAAATAATTTTTTTCTGCTCTTTGAGTAAATACCATTTCGCCAAATTTTTTACTAATGAAACATAATTATATTTATTTTCAGCCATATTACGTTTAAAATTGCATGTGAAGAATTTTATAATGATATTTTTCATTTTCACTTAAATGTACCAAAGTGCAATAAATAAATAAATAATAAAATGCATATTCATATTTATCATGGAAAATATTATAGCTAATCACGTAATCAAAAAGCAGAAAGTTTGTTTTCTTTCTAATAAAATAGACAAAACAGTAGTGATAAAATATGCAAACAGATATATTTCTGAGACATTAAAATTTAGATCTGAATACTCCGTTTACTATTATTACAAGTATAAATACACTTTATTGTGATAAAAAACATGTATCCTTTTGATTATGTGGGCTTTTATCATTGTGGGCTTTTATCAAGGTGGGCTTATATCAGTGTGGGCTTTTATCAATGTGGGCTTTTATCTGCGTGGGCTTTTGTCAATGTGCGCTTTCGTCGGTGTGGGCATTTGTCGCGTGGGCAATTATCACAGTGGGCTTTTTTTTGTGGGCTTTTGTCGCGTGCGCTTTCCTCCAGTGGGCTTTTGTCAGGGAACCGTTATAAAATGCGCATTTTTGCTTCAAAATTGATTGAATTATGTGCTTTTTAAGTCCGGGTAAGGTTTTTATGACTTTTGTTTATCTGCATACAATAATTGTAGAATTATCAACAATTTAAACTTTAAGTGGAGAATTAAGCCTAAAAAAACGCCATTTGCTTATATTTGAAACTCAGTGGCATAATGAATTAATTCAGTTTCTGCACCTTCAATCTCTTTTTGTCGAAGGCGACCCAAAAGTAAACTTTCAGTTTTGTGCACCGAAAAATCTGCCATCTTGCCCGCTGACCGAATCGCTTATTTTTCCGTAGACACTCTCATTTTAATTGCAATGTTTTTTAAGTGTTTTAACTGTATCTAGTGTTTTATGATTTTCTGTATTTTACAATTTTTAATGAAGATGTTTTGAGTTTTTATGTGTTTTTGCCTTACCGCGAAGTGAGAACTGAGAGAAATATATTTTTAATGAAATTCGAGGAAATATGCTTAAATGAAATGCGAAAAAAATGTGTATCGCTTAACGGGACATACAAGGAAGTCATGTGGTCTCCATACCAGATTTTTTTAAATGATAAAAATGAAATGCTTGAAACAAGCTCAGGCGCATGGAAAATAATAATAATGAAAAATAAATATAAAATAGTTGGCTAACATAAACACTTTCCGCTGAACACATTATAACGACTGCAATTTAAGATAGTAAAAAAACTATATGAATTCTGATAATAAAATTCAAAAGAGTACACTAAAATTTTACCCTTCTTCGAATAGCAGATTTGAGCTCAACGGAAAAAAATATTCCGAAACTTATTGTATTTGCTTCGATTACGCATTTTTTCTAGCAGCTCTAAGGGTATTCTTTGATTTTAGCTATTGTTTTCAATTTCGATAACATCGTATCCTATACAGCCTTTGTTGTCTGTCGGTAATGAATGAGATCTTTCATTTACATCCGCATTGTAAAATTTCTTTACTTAATACAGTGCTAAGTTAACATTTAAAATGTTCTTTTTATCTGATTATTTTTAAAAAATAAATAGTAACAACCATTGTTTTAATCTAATAGAAGTGTGATAAATGAATTAGGTTTCTGAAACACTGTAATAAGTTGAATGCAAAATTTGTTGTAACATATATACTGCAAGTGCCTTTACGCGCATGCATATACATATGTACACACCGCGTTCAGAAAAGTCCATACCCGGTCATTATTTTCGCAAACGCATTTTTGCTTTTTTTGTTATGACCCTCAAACTAAATAACAGTTTTTCATGCGAAAATCTCCTCTCGCCTTAAGCTTTCAGAATGCCGGGCAACTGAAAACTTAACTTTAAATTCACAATAACACTCTAGTTACTGGATCATGTTCGCAAATATCTGGCTCCAATGACTACATCCGCACTTTCAATACTTTAAATATCTTCCAGATCTGCGAACAAGCAACTTTGTCTTTCCTCAGAGATGAAGTTCTTCTAAAATGGCAACATTTTTGCTTTGGAGAGGCAATGAAAGTGGATTTGACGAATGCTATGGAACGACTGCCAGTAAAGGTTTGATAACAACAATTTATTCGACAGAGCCGCCAGAAAATTTTAATCAGTTTTGATGGACTCGTTTCTCATTCATCACAACAGGCTCTATTAATTCTTGAAAAATCGGCAACTGCTGAACAGAAAATATATATTTATATTTTTATCCGTGGGAATATGTACTGATTAAATACAAGGAAAGACATTCATTTGAAAGAAAAGGCACACCATCTGGAGGTCGCCATTGAGCAATAGTAGCATGCAGACACGTTGGCAAGAACCTGCTGACCTCTCCAAAGAACGGCCATGAATAAAGAAATGCTTTAATAAATATACGACTTTCACCGGCGAGTATGAGCAGCGATAAGACCGCATCAGATAAGACGTCAGACTGAAACGTCCCGCAACTCTCGACACCTACCCGATAAGAAGAGGTGAGTTGCGACTAGCGACACATCTTTGTCTCCTGACACGTGCATGGGAACTTTTCTATACTACGTAGGCTCCATACATCACCAGGGCCTGCAGAACGCCAGAAAATTTGTAGACTCACGGGGAAATTTGTCCTGGATTCCCTGCTGCATTTATAGAGTGACAGCA